>BLKR01005385.1:0-82000 GCA_011170035.1 Teleogryllus occipitalis
AGTTGATGCACCTCGCCCGGTCCGTCGGGGCGAGAAAGACGTGCCTACCGCAGCAATTGAACCGTAAAGCTCCGCATTGAGGTTTCAGCCTACTTCACTGCGACACGACGCAGAATTTCCTAGCGGGATATTAAGCCCAGGTAGGCTGATTGATATTTGTCACTCCCATGACCCAACTTGTCTTTCATCTTTTTTTGAAGGGGGTCCTCAACTATTGCCGCATACTATAAAAAAGCCAAATATTTCCCATTATATGTTTAGATATTCCGATTAGATAGACACGAATATTTTTGTTACTTATTTCTTCAGGGATCGTCTTCTACAGTTTATTTCCAATGAGAACTAGTGAGCTAAAACATTACGTACTTTCTCGCTTGTATTTTCACGCAAAATGACGCAAAAAGTATTAAAATTTTTGAAAATTTGTACATGCCCTTGTTTCAAAATCTAGCTTTAAGAAAAATATTTCATTGAGGGAAAAAATCTATATCTTAAATATTTTAGTTGTAGGAAGACTCCGAAAAACGTTAAACTTTTGCAATTTTCGAAAAAGCAGTGTTTTCAACGAACATGAGACCTACACCATTTTATTAAAAGTTCTTTACACAATGCAACAACACAATGTAATAAACGATGGGGCCATTTTTTTGAAAATTTTGAAAATGTCCCAGAGGCTTATGTAATGTAACCCCTAAAGTTAAAAAATCGGTTTCAAATTCAAGGGGCCGCGACATCAGCTAGATCGATCAGGGAATACCAATTTTGGAGAAAAGCGACTGAACGGTTTAGACGCTAGTGTTGTTGGACGGATAGACAGACGGACTATCGTTTTGCCGTTATTCGATTTTTGGGTATCAAGGACCCATAAAATCTGTATTTTGGTTACACCATATGTTAGAAGAGATTTTTCTAAATCTAGCAACTGGAGATATCTACTTTTTCGTTACCAAGGCCCTGTAATAAGAGTTTTTCTGCCGAAAATTCGCCCTTTCTTCACGCAGCATTTCATAACTTTCTATTTCATAGCGAGAAAGTAAAAACCACTTCATACTAGATTACATTATTAATTTCCTTGTATTTGTCTTCAATGGTTAGACGTCTACCTGTCTCCCCTCTCCCTACGCCACTGATAATGATGATAATAGTGATGCACAAGTAAACTCACGGCCACGCGTGCTTGGCATTGAAGGCGAGGCAAGGACCCACTTCAGTCATCAGAGATTTAAAATTTTCACAGCAAGGCAATTCTGGTCCTTTGAAGAGGCATTCCTTCACTATTTTTCCGCACTCCATACGTAACTGTGAAAACACAAATGGTTTGTTGGGCAATCATATGATCAGTGGACCGAAATATGCCAAAAGATTTTCTCATCCTCACACATTCCCCACTATAATTAAAATGTTAAAAAATATGAAATTACTTTTCAAAAGGGGGCCTCGGTGGTTGAGGGATTAGCTTAATGGCCTCTGAACCCCAGTGCGCGGGTTCAATCCCGGCCGAGATGCCCGAATTTTCGAAAGACGGAAAATCCAGTGTCCGTGTCACACTTGTGGTATATAAAAGAACCCTGGCGATATGCCCGGTAAAATTAAATCTCGCCGACAACATCCCGCCCTAACGAGATTTCAGTTTCTCCCAATCAGACAGTTCGGATATAGTTATCTGCGAATCTCTGCATCTGGCGGAGAAAGTGAAAGTCAGATCCCAGACGCATTTAGGGGACCGCCCGCGACTTGCATCTGCATGATAAAGGTCCCCAGACCCGCGTCGGGGGTAGCCTTCCTAAGAAGCCTGGATTGAAAATCTCGGGTGCGGAACAGTCTCCCCGCTAATAGACCGTACGATAAATAAATACATTTTCAAAGTAATGCAGTAGTATTAACCTGGGCACCAAACTCGTGACGTTAATTCAGAGTATTTTTTGAATCCTTTCTCTGTTATAGAAACGTTTACTTGCATGTTATCATGGGCTTAGAGCACACACTGTACCTCACCTGAGAGTTGTAATTATTTAAAAAAAATAAAACCAGAGTTATGGTGTTAATTCGCAAATAGTAAATTGGGCATACCGTAGCACTATGAGTATCAATGAGACAGTCCAAAATTCGAAGGCATATTTTTACTAAAAATACTATTTAGGAATGAAAACCTTCAGTTTCAGTGTAAGCACTTAGCGATTTATTCCTTACCTGCGTCGCAATGTCAGCGAGAGGAACTTCAGGAACTTTTCCCCCTTTCTCAAAGAAGGATGAAAAATCTTCTAGGTTGTACAGCGACATTCCTGCCACTGCTTTGAGAAATTCTTTGACCACCTGATCTCCACTGTACTGTCTGTAATCAATTAATGACAATGGTTCAGTTACACATCTAGAGTCATTCCATTTTCATCTCTAATATATTTCTCTCAATGTAGATGTTCTTACGATTTTAAGAACTAGTAGTTTTACAAGAAAACTCATACTTTTCATAGTAATGGTTTCGTAGAATATTGGTTGCTTTCATAATACCTTCTAGTCGCGTTAAGTAATATTATATCTCTATTCCAATTTCTGCCCTACTAAGACATTTTCTCAAATATTCATTTCCCTTATAGTGTGATTGAAATGAGACTTTGATAATCTCATAGGAAAACAAAACGTATTTTCATACGGAAATTTTGAGATTTCGAGAATCGTCTCATAAGATCATTTGTGCTTACAAATGCCATACATTAAGAGATGCATATTTAATATAAATATTAACGACGTGTGTGATTCTTAAAAACTAAATGGTGTTACAACAGCATGTACTTTCTCACCTCACCAACAATTCCGTAAAATTATAATACCGCAAATTCTGTCCATATTAACACATCTCAGCCATCACTTTTAAAAACTCATTTCCAATCTTAATGCCTTAGGCGCAATGCAAAGCCACGTTCGCACCCACAAAAATACCGGGCAAATATGAGAATTTTTTCCAAGAACTTCAGACTCCCGTGTCGTGGCGTTGCAATGATCGTATTGCGACCTGATACGATGACTCCCAAAAGATTGAAACAAAAGAAGTGCGGGAAATAGAATATTCAATTTCGAAAATCTGCAAATATTTCGCGAAATTGCTCATATTTTCAAAAAAATACCTTACTTAAAGATTTAATTTTGAAAAACACATTCTATTAAGTAAAAAATTTCAACCATTAATATTGTGATTTTGAAATGTTAATTCTTTGAAATTTTCAAAATCACGGAGGGTTCGCCAAAAATGGGACCTGTGACATTTTTATAACGGAATTTTACTCTATTTCTGAAAAAGAAATTAAAGAAAACAACTGGAGAGTTTTTAAGGATTTTTTTAAAAATTGCTACATTTGAAGCAAATTTATTCAAAAGCTGTTCATAGCTTTGGAGCATTATAGGTATCTTCATTTAAAGGTATAACTTTGTAAAACAGCTTTAATTAATAAAAAACCTCTATTTTAAGTATTGTAATTGTAGAAAGACGCCGAAAAAAGGCAGAAAATGAAAAAAGAATATTTCAATCACTTCCAAATCTAATTTTTGATTTTGAGATGTCGCTAATATCATTCCTGTGTTCACATAAAAAACGCATTACTGCAATTGAATTCTGAAAAATGTTTCATTTTATTCTGTTCGTGGGGTAGTGAAAATAGACACGTATCTTTAGATTAAGTTTCTCTGTGTAAGAATACACGTTTGTAATGCAAATGGCATTGTCGTTTTCCATTTATCACATGGAAGTTTGAACTTCGTTGAATAAAAAAATTGTTACTTATTAGAAAAATAAAATTTGATTACAAATGACAATTGATTACAATCAATTGATTACAAATCAAATAAAATGTGATTACAAATCAAAAAGCAAGGCCAATCATCTATTTACATAATGATTTTATGAAAACAAATTGAATGCAGTTTAACTGCAGGTAACTTTGCCGTGGTGAATGTCATTGTATCGTCAGAAAAAAATCAATATATGAATATCGACAAACTTAGCCTGCTGTCATTACCAACCCGGTACCACTTGTTTTTTATCAGGCAAATCTTAAATCACCTTCTGATTGCTTTGTATTTTCGTAACGATTGTACCACAGGTTATTATTCCAACCCAGTCGTGAAAAATGTCACGCAATCTACTAGTTTTTATATCCGGTCTCATTAGAAACATCTACAATGGAAACAAATGCTAGTAAGTTTTTATTTTACTTTTCGTTACAGGAATTTCATGAATTGCAGTATAAACTTCTATTGACGGAACATTTGGTGCAAAAACTAAATATTTTCAAGCAAATATCACGAAAAATTTGACAATTATAACTGCTTTTCGTGTAGGTAAATCATGGCCTAATAATGAGACGCAATACACAGAAATTCGCGAGTCGTGACACAGAATGCCATTGTTGCATTTCAATCTGATATTCCCAGAAGGCTAGCAATTTTTATTTAATATACGTCAACTAGGTTTTAAGTAAATTCTAAAAGATTAATTTGTAAATGTAAAAAAAAAGCTCGAATGTAAGAAACTAACAAAGAAATATGAAATAATATACACATTCTAACTTACGTAGCATGCAACTGCCTCAAAACAACTATATTAACGTTCGCGAAACACTGGATTTTCGGAATAAAGTTCGGAGTTTCTACGAACATGAGACATGCACCATTCTCTTAACCATCCTTTATGATATCTAAGGACTCAATCTAATAAAAATATTTTGTGCCGTTTTTTAGAAAAAGTTGATTAAAGAAAATAAAAATTGCCTATATTTGACCCAAAATTTCTCAAATAATACTCATGTTCTTGAAAAATTAAACCTGACATTATTTTTAGATCTGTTTTTCATTAACATATTTCATTTAAAAAAAAACATTTATCTTCATAATTGTAGTTGTAGGTAGACAGACACATTTTTGAATTTCTTTAATTTTCGAAAAATAAGGGTTTTTAAACGAACATGAGACCTGCGCCATCTCGTAAACGTCCTTCACGATATTCAACAACACAGTTTCATCAAAAACCTTAGAGCCATTTTTTGTAAAAATTTTAAAAATATCTCAGTGGCTCCATGTCGAGTACCCCCGAAAATTAAAATATCGATGTCAATTCCGGACATCAGCCAGATCGATTGGGGAATATCAATTTTGGAGAAAATCGGCTGAACGGTTTAACCGATAGCGTTGTTCACAGACGGATGGACAGACGTTTTGCCGTCAATAGATTTTTCGGTATCAAGGACCCACAAAACATGGATTTTTCCTAGACCACGTGTTAAAGATTTTTTTAAATTTAGCATCTGGGTTTATCCACAAGGACACATCCTTCTACATCTCCCCCATCATTAACAGAATGACATTTCCCATCCCTTCTAATTCGGTCAAATGCTTTGCAAGCAAGTAATAACCATCAACAGTTTCAACCTGACCTTTTAAATCTCAGTTTAATTTGACTGTAAGAGTATATTTAATTTGATTGTGTGTAAATGTTTCATTAATAAAACTGTTTCTTTTATTTTATACAGTATTCTCTATACCGAAAATTTTGAAGTGATCATTAGTAATTTTACATTTTATTTTACTCTGTACGATTTAAGTACTGAATAAATGGATTCGTTTGTGTGTCGTGGAATGGAGACTAGATTGTTTTATTAGTACAATTGTTATATTATGAATTAGCCGCGTTCGTAATTTTCAACGGATATTTTCACTTTTAGGCCTAATATTGACGCATATATATTTGCAGGGTCATAGTGTCTATGGTTATGATGGAAACGAGGCTTTGTTTAAAATTTCAAAACAAAATTTATCGATTTGGAAATCGTAAGGATATTTAATATTGGTTCCCCTTTCATTGAAAGTTGGTCTGTCGCTAATCCCGAATTCCTATTTTGATTACTGAAGCTAAATGTACTCTGAGTTTCGAAATCTGAAATAGATACGACGATGTAATGTGTTCTACACTCCTTTGGAAACGACCGGCCAACCGCTCTTTCAAAGACAGCTGAGGAGAGCTCCTTCCAAATGCTCCCGAAGCCCTAGATATGCATTTCAAATTAGAATAAAATGCGCCAAGCAGTGTGCACGAATATTTATAGTATCTCCTGTTATTTTGTATTTTACTTCCTCGAATACTACTTACGAAGTAAAAAGAAAGTTTTGTAATGCTGCAGCAAAGAACGGTAACTTTGGACAGAAAAATTCGTTTTGTGGGTCCCTGATTGAGGAAATGTGAATAATTTTAGGGAGGAGCTGCAAGTATACCGGCTGCTATAAAAGCGTGCAAAATCGATAATATCCAGAGCTAATTGGCCTTTATTAAAGTTAATTTTGAAAATTTGCCCACGACAATCACCAGATTGGAAGCAAGGGGATTGCCACTTTCGGTAGTTTTTGAGCTTTATGTTTAATTTACAAAACAGGTTATATCAGGAGTCATTGGACAAATTGTAGCAACAAAGATTGAAAAAGTAGAAGCTAGAAATTTCGGCATTAAATTTATTCGTGATGTAAGTGGACTAACTGGAATATCTGACAAGGAACTGCAGGATTATTCTCATGCTGAAGCGGCTTCATTTAAGTTCTGCCCCTGAACTTCTTGTGAAGCGGAACATATATTTTCAAGTTACAAAAACATTCTAACTAGGGATGTGTTGATCGCGAACGAACTAGTTCAATTCAACTAATCTCGAAAGGAACGGTACAATACGGAACGACCATTTAGTGAACGATCGTTCATCTGTCATCGGTCATCGCTTGTAGTTCGCTGGCCATCGATCGCCGTTCGTAGTTCGCCGGTCGTCATTCAACTAGTTCAGAGATCTCTGGTCGCTAGTTCGCAGGTTAACGTTCGTCGTTCACCTTAGATCAGGGATCCCAGATCGTTCCCGTAGTTCGCCGGTCACAGTTTCTCGTTCACTTTAATTAAACTTAAGTAGATCACCGTGCTGCCGACCTGGATGGCCGAGGTGGCTAAGAGCGAGTACCAACTCAGCGCTTCGGTCCGAAGGGTCGCGGGTTCGAGTCTCGCCTTGGGCATGGCTGTTTGTCCCTTGACTTTGTATGTATGTGTTGTCGCGGAGGGCCTCGCGTTCTGCTGACCCCAGATCAGAGGAGCCCGCAACTGTGTTGGTGTCTAGTGTATGGTCGAATATGCGTCCCATCGGGGCGTAAAGGGTAACCGGCTGTTGGCTGGATAAGAGCCCTAGATAAAAGAAAGATCACCGTGCTTCACAATAAATTTTATTTTTGATTAATTATATGACAACAATTAAGCGGATAATTCAAATAATTTAAATAAAAATAAAAATGAAGCTAAATATTATTATTTTGCAAAATTGTCATTCATGGATTTTGCACCATATTTTTTTATACACTCCTACTAAAAGCAGTTACGTTAATGGCATACTAAGTGTGCTAAAAGTTAATTTTCAGAATTAGCGCTAAAAGTAAGACGATACTCATTTGTTCAGATAAAACTGTGAATATAACAAAGAAAAAATACTTTCGTCTGATCGCATGAACTACTACTGACCTCAATGCAACATAGTGATTTGTATTTTGAATTAAAATGTAATGAAAGTCAAAAAGGCTGGCTAAAAATAGTGTATGACACACGTGGTAAAAGTGAATTTATTTTGTTAATAGGATAGCGCCACTTGGTTTATCGGCCTCGTGTTGCAACATTTCCTACTCACAAACTGAAATGCAATATTTACCACTAGCTCATAAATCACTGATTCTACAAGTCTACAAGAAAGGCGGATTCTGTGAATTGTCAAGACGACGTGAAATAAGCCATTTTTTTAACAACCGTTGAAAAGGTCGGTTGCCAATACAACTGTCTTGTTACCGCGAAAAAAAGTACTTCACTCATGAAAATTTAACGTAACGCTTTCGCTTTCATATCTCTATAACCTACTGCAATTCCCCTAGATATAAAACACACTATTGCAATACAAAATTACGAAAATTTTCAAATATTTGAATATTATAATTTTTATGCAGTTGTAGAAAAAATGTTCTTACTTCGTGAGCGGAATGTGTGTTTGTTTCAGGGTCTTGGTTGATTTTTTGACTTCGACCTATGGTCTCCGCAAAAAAATTCCCACTTCAACGATGAAAAAACACTCACATCACCAAAATCATTTAACTACCCCGTTCTTTTGAACTCGTTCAATGAACTAGTTCACTAAAGAGAACGATCGTGTAAAGAACCGTTCACATAAAAGAAAGACTTTGCCCATGCCTAATTCTAGCAGGCAAAAGAAAATCTATGTCAAAAGAAAACATTAAAAACAATTGGTTGTATATTATCACAACAATGTGTGTAAGTAAATGTACTGTGAGTGCATAAAAATCATTTAAATAGGTATATTTGAAGTAATTTATTGATAATGCATCCTCATTTCTTGTGCATAATATCATATTTCTTGGAAATATTGTCAGTTTTTTTGTGCATATTAACAGATTTCTTGTGCATATTGTCAGTTTTTTGGGGTACATTTCACTGATTTTGGCAGAATAAATACGTGCGTATTTTGACGATTTTAAATGTATAAATCCGCCCTCTAGTTATTAATCAGTACGGGGCAATGTGGTTCTAAACCGGGCAATGTGGTTCATGGAACTTTTTAATTATCAAAGCATGTTACACAACTGGGTATTTCGGGGAAACTAACGAATATAACACTATCGTTATTTCATAATGTTACAAATATTGATTCAACATAACTTCTTTCATAAAACTATTCAGTACGGCGCAGTTGCTAGTTTTCCAACCCATACGTTTAACACAATTCACCCAAGATATAATGTAATGAATGTTATTGGATACTTGGTAACAAATTTTATTGCGTTAAACACAAATAAAAGATTGAAAAGATTCATTTATAAACGATACAAAAATAATATTTGAAATTTTTTACTAATTTCAAAACTTTTTTGACCTGAAAAGTATGTATTTTTACATTTGTGGTACCGATGAAATATATTACAACGTAGATTCGAGGATTCTTAAAAATTAAAAAGTGTTACACTGATGGGGGGTATAAATTTCCATCTTTCCGAATTTAGTTGGGTCCAGCTCATACGATGTCAAACACAGGAAGATTCATTTTGCGGCTTAAAATACTCTTTTCCCGCATACAAATTGTTTCAATTCTGAGTGAATAATTGAGTAAATATTTAGTTTTTTAGCGACACGGCGACTTCTTAAGTAACAAGTTCCGTAAATGTAGTGCATGTTATATCCCGAAAGGTGGCGGTGCCCCTCTCTAGCTGGAAGATGAGGTCCGGCACCGGCCTACACGTCGGCTTGTAGAGTCTCCCCTTTCCAAGTACCTCTGTCAGCGGGGCGCCGCCCCAGCCGGGACAAACTGTAAACTTCCGACTGGTCTCTTGACACGTGCAGTAATGTACCACAACGATGATGCAGGAGACAATGCTATCGTATGGAATTTCAATTCAGAATCTTGCGATATAATTCCATATACAATCATCAGTACCAAATAATTTTAATTTAATTTGATTGAAATATAATATTATATATCGGTATATATATATATATATATATATATATATATATATATATATATATATATATATATATAAAGGACTCGTTATTGTTAATGATTAAAACGAGTATTTATTTTTACAAGAAAATATAAATCAAATATAAAACGCCGTGAATATCAATGTCCATCTGGTATTGGTGTACTCGTCAAGGCCAAAAATAAGACTTGCAAGGACAGTTTCGACATCCAGTTTTATTTCATCATTATTCTTTGCATACACCATTACGTACTATTTTGATCCCATCCCTGAAAACTCCCCAGAAAGAATCTGGAAATTTCGACAAGCGATATATAATGTGCACTCACTTTTGGGCTAGTTCTTCGACGGCGTTGTCATCTACGAAGGAGGAAGAACAAAGCCATACCCCTGGGAAAGGCACGTCCCAGTTGTGGAAGTCGGTGTCCAAGCCGGTGATAGTTGGATTCGTCTGGAACTTCTCCCATAGGGACACGATGATAATGAGGGTGGCTACAGTGCCAACTATGATGCAGAAAAACCAAAGGAATCTGTACAACAAAAGAATGCGAACTTTTCAGAAGCTAGTGACGCAAAAATGAACCCCAGCCATTCTCGTAGCTTCATTAACGGCCACATAAAATAAAATAACTGTATTGAATATCACATTTTGAGCAGTGCTAATGCTTCAAAACTTAGTGTATTTGGTAACAGGCATTCGTTGCTGTGACTACAGTATCAGAGATCTTGATGAGTCTTCATCACGCATCCCTTTTCATTCATATGAACATATCTTTTTTCCCAAACGTGAATGTAAGATGATGAATCATAATCGCGTGAGAAGTATTAGAATATACTTCACATTATCTTGGTGTATTCAATAGAATCACTATATATTCTAAAAGTGTATAGTACTTTGTGAAAAAGGATGGAATATATGAGAGGTCGAAATGGACACTGCTTTGTATATTCAACACCTGCTTCAAAGGTTTGGCAAACTGTTCTGCAAGATTTAGAGGACAATTTAAAATGATATTTGCTGCTCATAATATGATATTGTCTTCATTTTAAGAACAGAAAAACAATAATTTCTATACAGTACGTTATTTTTAATTACCTCTTGAAAAAACTCGGAAGTAGTCGCTAATAATTTGATAAATTTGCGTTTATTAGACCTCCCCACCTCGTATTTGAAAGTAAGAGAAAGAGGGAGATAAAACTTTTCAGAACGATGAAATAATTTTACCGGTGCCACCACGCGCTTGAAATGTATTTATAGATTTTTTTTTATTCACAGTTTGCCTGTTAAACTTCCTAACCTGAATATAGGAAGTTAATGCAATTATTGCAATCTTAAGAATACACGATTAGAAAATCAAGATAATTTCGTGTCAGAATGCTTGATTTTTCGCTCAATTGACAAACTGAAATCTGACTGCTATTATTAGATATTAATGGATTATTTCTTTGCTTTAGTAGAGAAAAGGGGGCAATAACTATCGTCCGACTTCTCCAAAAGATTGTCATGGGCCTTCTCCAATAGACGCCATTCTGCGAGCTTCCGCAGGCCGAAATGGGCCGTGATATACTGCGCTCGAGATTATATAGAGTGGGGTTCCCTGATTGGACGATGCTTTCTCTGCATATGCCGATCGCCCGGCCAGTCGCCTGAGGAGTAGAGGGAGCGTCGCTCTATGTAAACTGCGCAGGCCATCGCCCCGCATATGGCCCTGACGAAGGTCGCAGAATGTTGACCAAAACGTTGACACCTTTGCCTAGCGGCGTTTCCCGGTCAGTCAAGAAGCTCATTCAAGTAAGCTAGTTATCTCGCCTGCGACCTTGACATTCCTGCTCTAGAGTGTTGAACACAAGCACCCAAAAACGTTGTCAGACCCAAACATTTGACACATGTCTTTCTATTTATGTCGACACGCTGATGCGAATCTCAAGCCAGAATTGCGCCATCTCCCTTAAATTTTTTTAATTGAAAGAAAAAGTGAAATTTACAATCTACAATTTCACGGTGTTTTTCACGATTTGAAAACAAGCTGGAGGGTGGTGGCGCAATTCTGGCTTCAGATTTGGCTTCAGCGCGTTAAAATACATAGAAAGCGCCGAAATGAAATTCTTACGTTCAGTAACAAGTTACAATATGCAATATAGGCAATATAATGATGGCATCAGAACCGAAATCAATATATTCGATCTAATGGACAGAATTCAATCATTAAGGAGCAACTGGCATGATCATATTCAACGCATACCTCCGAACAGAATTCCCATAATAATGTACAAGTATAATCCTAAAGGAAGAAGAAATGTTGGCCGCCCCTTAACAAGATGGAGAGACTCACTCTCTTGATGTGGAACCAGGCCTTAAGGTCTAAATACTTGAAGCAGAAGCAGAAGAAGAAGAAGCAGAAGAAGAAGCAGAAGAAGCACGAGAAGTAGAAGAAGCAAAAGAAGCAGAAGAGGCAGAAAAGGAAGAAGAAGAGAAGAAGCAGAAGAAGAGAAGAAGCAGAAGAAACAGAAGAAGAAGAAACAGAAGAAGAAGCGGAAGAAACAGAAGAAGAAGAAGAAGAAGAAGAAGAAGAAGAAATATATAGAGAAACATGTGTCAAGTCTTTGAGTGTGACAACTATTTTTGTGTGTGCCTGTGTAATTGCGGCCCCTTCGCGTCATAAACTCACTTTTCCCTGAAGGGCCGCTTCTCCTCGCGGATGAAGCGCACGCCGTGCAGCGAGCTGTTGTCGAAGTACGTCTGGAAGTTGTAGCGCAGGCTGGTTCGCAGCAGGCGGTACTTCTCGCCCACGCCGCCGCCCCCCTTGCCACCGCCGCCGCCGCCGCCGCCCCCGTCGCCGTGCATGACGCCTCGCATCAGCATTCTGCACTGCTTTCAGTCAACACCGCAATCTTAACAAAGCCACTTTCCATTTTAAACGCCTGTAAGAAGGGTTGTGATAAATTGAATAAATTTATTAATATTAATTTGATAGATTTAAATCATTTTAATCGCTTTTTAAAATGTATGATTTAAATCATCAATTTTTGATTTATTTTTTAACAGGGTTGTTCATAATTGTGTCTTATTTACGACCTGCCTTTATATTATTTAATAAAATTTGTAAATTAATTGATTAATTAACATTGATACATTAGCAAATTATAACACTAACTAAACATTTGAAAAATAGAAGTATTTTCGAATTATTAATAAGTACCTCGTAACAAGACAAAGCAAATAATACAAGAATGTAATATCTTTGGTTAACTAGTTTATTAAATGGCGTTTTAATTAGACTTCTTTACAATTAACTGCAAATATGAGTAATCTCCCTCAATGGTGTACAAAATAATGAGAAAGAAAATAATTTTAAATTTTACATTATCCTAGTTTCACTGCTTAGTATTTAAATTCCAACAAAATAGTAAGTTTTATAAGTGTTTTAAAAAATTATTATGAAGTATTGAATTGCTGTAACTACGTAAATATCTGACATAAGAATGTATGTAAAGTATGTATGTATGAATCTAAAAGATCTTCAAGCCCAAATGAAGCCTCTGAGCAAAATCCAAATCCCCTGTTTCATCGGCCTAGTGATACCTCCTTTCTCTGCCAGTCGGTGAAAGGAACGTAGTGGAATTTGCGTAGTCAGCCCTCATGGCCTGAGCCTCGACACGAAATGTAAGGTTGAGTTGAAAACTCCAAGAAAAGCAAAGTTGAATGGAATTGAATAAGTCTGTATCTATGAATGGCCACGAATTAAAAATCAAAATTTGCAGGAAATTATTTTTAATCAATGATATGTAATACATATTTGTCATAAATTCCTCCATAATACTAATGGCTCCTTTTGATCAATTTAATAAAGCACATTATGTATTATGATCAATTTAATATAGCACATTATGGCCGCATCTACTCGTAATAATGAATCCCAACAAGCTCACTGCAAAACTTTTCGAATATCTTAAACTAAAAATGGCCAACACGTTGGATACAAGAACTGAGACAATTAAGAAGCATTCGAAAGTACTCACGATAAAAAAACGTTCATTTAAGATGGTATGTCCATTGGATCGACCACGGTTAAGTATTCCAAAAATATAGTTTAAATGAAAGCCAGATCTCCGTTCTTCAAAATAGTAAGAAAAAAATTGACTCTTACCAACCTAAGTTTTGAATAAAAGGAGTTTGCAGGCTCTTGGGGAAAAAATTCGGGTGGCATAGGTTTTTTTAAGTTATTGAAGGAGTTACACGGTGAAAATACCTTTTTTTCTTTTATTCAATACGTAGCATTTTTTGGGAGAATCAGATGGTATTAAGTGTAACATACGTCACCGGGCATTCTGAGGAGTAGTTTATAAAAAACTGCTGCGAAATTCATTACAAATGGAAGTACTGGCTCTCGGCCTAGGAGTTACGCTATAAAAATCATGGTATTATCGGCACTGTTTCTCTTAGGGCACTAGACTTGACTTCAAATTTTGCACCACATACAACCAAAAACTGGATGACGAAAATTCACATTTTAGAAAACAATGTGAACTAATATTTAAGGCAGAAAGAAACAAAAGTACGGACGCTGAAGTCAACCAAACTATATTAGCATTGCCAACTTATATTAATGAGAAAAGCGATGCGAGAGACTAGATTGATTAGTAAACATTGTTTTTCTAGAGCAACTATTCAATACTTCTCTTCCAACTATTTACAAATAATTATTTAAAAGCTCCGTTCACCTTTACAAGCAGCTATTTTTAATCTATAAATGTAATAAATAGTTGAGTTTTTGTCTAGCTACCAGCACGAACATACCACCTTAAATACCCTTTGAAAAACATTACACAATACGCAGGGCTCCATGAAAACCCCCGGAAAGCAGACGGACACATGGACTCAATAGACGAATCGCCGAGTAAAGATGAAAACGTTTTTTGGAAGAAAGAAAAAAGACCAGTTCACAAGAAACCAAGTTCAGAGAGGCGCATATGAATACAAAAATACAAATAATTTTAATTAACATGTACTGTATACGATCAAATTTTGCAACATCAGATGTTTATATTTCTTAGACATATGATACTTTCAGCATAAACCTTAATGACGATGCATGATCACATTGGATTCTTAAGAGTCGTCCACGCTCTTCAGATGCAATATTCAAATACATACTGTGCCGAACCAAAAGACCCTCCCCATTCTATCAATATAAACAGTATTAGAATATTTATTACAGTAATTAATGAAATGAGGTATAAAGAGGTGTATAATTGCATGAATCATATGTTCAAGAAAACGCGCCACGGTAGGATCGAGTTTTCTTATATACCATGAGTTCAATACACATGTTACACATTATATACACCCTTTATACACATGTTACGTTCAATACTTTTTCGTTTCCATTTACGAATAATTCAAATTTTAAAAAAAATTGAAGGGCATCTTTTCCACCCGAGGTATGCATTTCATGAGGTAGAATTGCTTCTAGAAAATATATATTTTAGTGGGCCTTGCATTGTTTTTGTTTCGATGAAATATTTGCAAATGGTACTAAACATAATGCGGATAAAATATTAGAAGCTGACCAAGGCAAGAAAACTTCCCAAGAAAAGTAAAGACAGGTATGAGAGGGAATACAATATGAGACAACATGGGGAATACAACATTGGGGAAGAAACTAGCCACCTCTGACACAATTTTGCTATAGCGTTTTTTCATAACTGGTAAACACAACTGACCTTTATGCTTTTCACATTCGTAATCCTAAGATCAAATGTTTTACACATCAAACATTTTTTTCGGTCACTTGCGTCTTTAATCCCTGCTAAGATGCAACCCTGCACGTTTGTTAATTGCACGCGTATCTACCTGTTTGTTAAGAAATTTAACATCCTTAGCAGCGGATTTCAACATCCTTAGCAACGTAAACAACCATCGATTCGTCGCAAGTCAAACGTTTGTTTAAAAAAAACAGCAATGTACAAAACAAATAAGATCCAAACAATTCAGAAGTAATTCACATTGGTTTGAGAAATAATTATTCTTAATTGTAGTATTAATAGTACAATTATAAAAATTATATTAGGTAAATTAAACTCATTTTCCTCACATTCCACCTAATAAAACTCTACTCCGGTAACTATACTTACTGACGATGTGAAGGTGCCGCCACTGGAAGTCAACGATCCACTTTCTTAACCGAACATCATTTCTTTAGGTTCAGGAGAATTATTTGCATCAATCTTTCTCGAACCACGGTATACGAATATTGTTTATATAAATATATCGCAAACAACACCCCACAATATCGTACTAACGAGTCGTAGCAAAAGAATTCATGTGTTTACTATCGCAGTACTGTCGTATATTTACACTTAATTCGTGAGATTTTATAGCGACCGATAAAACGCTGAACTTACCACGAAATGTTATAGTATTATTTCTGCCTCGGCCAAATTTAAAATCGATTCGCTTACGCGTAACAACTTGTAATAATTATTCAACAAATCGGGAATAAATTGGCGGAATCGCGGTTAAAGACTCATACAAAATAAAAAAAGCACATTGCATTATATCCAGTCCATCATTAAAGGTTTCATCAGTAACAGAACCTTTTCAGTAAATGTAAACAACCACCATTCCAACCCAAGACTAATCTTAGCAGGACTACCACAAGGATCACCCCTATCACCTACTTTATTTAATTTATATGTTGCAGACATTCCCAAACTAAACGACATCCACACTGCACAATTTGCTGATGATACAGCCTTCTATAACTCCGGTCTTTCACTTACTGATTGCAGCAACAAAGCTCAGTTGTACCTTAACCTAATAGATAGCTGGGCTTCAAAATATAAAATCCAACTCAATCCAACCAAACCGGCCCCCAATATCACTCACCCCTGCGACCACTAATTCTAAACAATATATTCATCTACTGGCTCCATCTCAATAAACCAATCAGATACTTAGGACTGAACATGGACACAAAATTCAATTGGAAGCAGCATATAGATGCCAAAATCACTCAAGCCAGAATGAAATTAATACAGTTAAAACCGTTAATACACAGATCCAGCCCATTATCATACAATTCAGCATTACAAATATACAAAACAATAATAATACCCTTGCTACTATACGCCTGCACAATGTGTTTAAAGCACCAAAAAGTAACCAAAGGAAACTTCAAATATTACAAAATCAATTTCTCAGAATTATTTCAAACGCCCCCTGGTATGTTACCAACAAAAAGTTACATAGTTAATTCGACCTAGAGACTATACACCATCACATCACCTATCTACCAACTTCTCAAACATATCCTAAATCCCCTCACTATCAGTTCGTAGACTTGGCAAATACCCATCACACAGAACCCGAATACAAAATAAGTTTCCATTCCACATTTTCTTTAAAAAATTCGCTGAATTTGATCCCGACTAAAGGAATCCCAGGGGTAACCTCGACCTTTGTATTCGTTTTAAGTTTTAATTTAAGTTAGCTATTAAGCCATCAAACATATGTAGAATTATTTTAAACTGAGCTATGTATTCACCATCTAGGTAAATTAATGTAAAAAATATATAAAGTAAACTGCGAATATTTAAGTTGATTTGTACAGAAAGCATCATTATCTGAATAATAGTTAACCTAATGAGCTCATTAATAATTGTGAATATTTGAATTACGAATAAAAATTTTATTTATTGTTTGAAAACAAGGCTGATCAATCGTAGTTAATTCCCATCAATAAAATAATCATTTAAACAAAGAGAACTTCCAGAAATCGCTGATATCTATAGACACCTGTCTGTTTGCGACAAGGTAAGATGTAGTACGTTGTATGTGGATACCCACGGGTAAGAAAATATTAAAAATACTGTTAATAAAATATTTGATTATAAAATAAGGGCGTGAGCAAAGCAGAACAACAGAATTTTTTTAATGTAAATATAAATATTAATATTGATAACAAAGGTTTGTTAATATATGGAAATATCAAGATTAATTAAATTAATGAATATTTGTCAGAATTATTAGGTTCATTTCAATGGCTGCCCAATATGGGGTAGATCGTATTAAAAATATGTAATAGAAGTTATTAGAATCATTTCGTTGTCATGCCCAAGTGGGGCAGATTAATTCGACAAATAATATTGAAAGAACGTTGCACGAATCATTTCAATGGCTGCCCAATGCGGAGAAGATCGTGTTATAAATATTTATAGAAGTTATAAGGATTCATTTCAATACTAAGACAATTTTTTAAAAAAATGTAAGTAAAATTGTAGATTTCGTATTAATACATAGTTAATCTTCAATAACAATACGTATTATACCTACATAATTTTGGGATGTCGCGCGAATAAACTATATTTTTTATTCACTTATCGAGGATATTCAATCTGCGTAGATAATAAACGATCCGGCTACTTGTACTTTAATTACAAAAATATTCTCTACTAATGAATTAAAACATCAAAATAACATTGAAAGAATATTGAAGGAATATTTTCGGTTAGTATTTTTAAATGGTATATTTATGTATTGATACGATGGCAAACTGTTTCCAAAGAATAACGTGTTACAGTGAGACGTTTCAATATATTATTTTATTTCATATGTTAAATTCAAGTTGAATGGTGCTGGAGAATTTACTATTTTTAAGATACAGAGTAATTAGTTCTCGTAATTAATAATAATAAAACTTTAATTAATCATAATTTTTATCCACTTTGGTTAGGTAATGTCAAACATTATACCATTATAATCAGTTTCGTAAGGAATTACTTTACACGCAGGTGTGTATTTCATTACCACACTAGGGCGGTAAAGTAAAGGGAATTGAGATGAAAACTGAGACTCCAGGGGAAAATGTGGGTAGGTGCCAACCGTAGATTGAAATTTCAGGCAGTGTGTAAATAATCTTGGCATAGGGAACATTGGACGAATGTGAGTACTGACAACCTGAGAACGAATTACTACAGCTATAAGGGTCTTAGGTTCATAAGAAAATGTGTGTTTTGAATTACAAAAGGAAAATGGCTTTGAATTCCCTATTTGCGTTAGTGTTTGCATAGAACAAAGGAAAAATGTTAACAATAATAAACACAACAGATGTGTAATAATTTTAATTTAAAATATTATTATTATTTAAGTTACTGATGCTATTGCCAGAGAAGTTTCGATTTAGTACATACCATTAGAAAGTAGACATTCTTAAAGTTCCATGGAGGCATATATTTTTATTTAAAATTTACTTCAAATCTTGCTCTGTAAAAATATGATTATTTCGTAGCAGGGACACATGAATCCGTTTATCAAACGCCTAATATAAAAATGTGTTTACGAGTGAAACATTAGCCTAGTTTGCATTACATCCTGCTTCATATCGGCCTTCCAAACTGGACTAGATTTAATATTTGTATGATTTTCATTATAATTGTAGACTTCGCCGAACTCAGAATCAAACCTCTTTTAATGCAATAATTACTTAGTAACTCTAACTAATGCAATTTGATTCTCATACCATGGTTTTTGAAGTAGTAAGTTGTAAATCATATCCAAATTAAAATGAAAATAATTTTCTACAACACTTTCTACGTAAATATGTAATCTCATAGTTTCAGTGTATTCTAGGTTTAAGGTTATTATTAGATCACAACTATAGACTAACAAAATTAAAAAGCAAGTATTTGTAGTCAAAAGGAATAAAATTGAATTCAACTTTAAATTGGAGGTTGATTTTTATCAATACACGTAAGGTTACTTTCATGTAAATCTAAAATGCAGAACATTTTCTTACTTCTATAAATTTATAAAATTCAAAATCTACTGGAAAATTAACTTTATACTATTAATAATAAAAATAATAATACTCGTATAATATTTTTTTCGATAAATATTTCTCATTTAAATATTTTTCCGTAAAAAAATTGAACATCTGAACTGAGAGCTACAAAAATTCGAAAATAATTTTATTTACGACAAATATTCTCATAACTAATTAACTTCTCCAAAAACATAATGTGTTAATCTGATTGCAATAGAATGGCGCATATTTTCTTTAACGAACGCAGTAAGAGAGGAATGAAGTTATCTTCATGAACGCACACTACACCCGTGTAAGAGCATCAATTACAAGCACCATCCCTCGTGCGTACTTGTTACTTGGCATATTTCACAGCACTATCTGTTGTAGATCAATGTAAACATCCACAGAACTCTACAAAGAAATTTGTCAACCTGTATCAAAACTTCATCTTCAGTTTTTTAAAACGTTATCTAAAGTCTCCAAACACTGAAGAGGTCCAATAAGCAGCTTAAAAACACAATTTATTTTAATGGAGAAGTCCTTTATCGCAGCGAAATGAGTTAAAAGATGTTTCAAAATATGATACGTATAAAGGGCATTTTATATGTGCATGAAAGTAACGCTTGAAGCTAAATGAAGATCGATGGGTAGACTTTAGTCTGAGTGTACTTCAAAAATCATGTGATCAAGGATGCTAAAATTAATACCAATATAGAAACACAAATACATTGAATTGAAAGATATAGAAAAGGTCAAAATTTGATGTGGAGTAATTATAAAGATCTATCGAGAAAATTTCCCAAAATTACAAAATTGTTATGAACCTTATGCTGCCATCCAAACTCTAATGTGACGTACAACATTTTGAAACAGAGTTTCTAATTTTCTATACGCATTATAAGCAACAAATGAGTTTAAGTTTTCAACAATTACCACGACCCAGCTGGAAATGACCTACTTTCATCTCGCAGATCGATCCCCACGTGCACACCACATGGCCCTCGAGTAACCATGCAAGTTGGTAGATAGCCCTTGTAATAAGAATAAGCAAGAATACGCACGTAAACGTTATTGTCTGCAAACTGCAAATATATAAAAGAGAACAGAGATTTTGGGGAAAAGTTGGATAAACTACACAACATTATAATTGTGGAAAAAACTCATTAATTAATACGTTGAATTTACCTTTTCCATCTACATTTAAATGTAGGTTTTAGATGAATTTGTGAGGAATTAATACTCTATTCTCTAACCTTTACTTCGAGATACACGTTTTCCATTAATTCATGTACACGAAAGAAAATAAAAGTTTAAACTGAAGGGAGATACCAAAACAAACAGAAATGATACAACCAATTCAATTAACCAGTCGTTTGATGTTGTATAAATAAACCTTAATTGCATTTGATTTATCGTATTTTTCGTTGAAGAACCGTTAAAACTTTATGTGACGTACGAGGGGAAAAGTTTAATCCAGCAACGTGTTCTTGAGCTCCAGAAAAAAATACAAAGGTAATTCATAAATTAGCCCAATCAATGGAAAGAATATCAAATATAACATTGATCAAACTAAAAAAATCAGTGGAATTAACAAGATATAAAACGTATGTATTTGGCGTTATTGGGTCGGTAGTCCGACTTCGCCGGCCAGCTACGGGTGTTCCCCATGCCTAGGCCTAGTTAAATTCCCATGCTTGGGGGTAAGAGCGACATGAGGCGAACATAACGTATTCTCTTCACCGTAACTAGCGAGATCCGTCTGCTTGAGCTTTTATTCGTCACACAGCTACAGAAACAGGCATGCTCTTCCGCCTAACCACATGAAATATTTACATTACTTCTTAAACTACGAAGAAGATAGAAGGGGGCAGAAACTTTAGTATTACTTAGATAAAGTTATAAATACATACAATTTCAAATATGGATGTAAATAAATTGTTATTTTTCAATATAAAATGAAGTTGTTTAATTAATTTGATTGTATTATGCCTGTGTTGATCGTCCTCTTCTTTTTATTAAATACAAGCTCACATTAATAAGTTATTGAAAACAATTAAAGTCTTTAATAGCAGTATAACAATATTTGTTGTAATGAATTATACTGATATAATAGTTCATTGTAGAAGCTGAAGGAAAGTGCGTTGCTCGCTAAAAAGGATAATAGTGTATCTATGCGACTATTCTAATTAAAATCGTCAGTTCATTCACAAAGTCATGTAGTCTAATTAAAAAATAACGGTAGCTTTATAAATAAATAAATAAGAAAATTCAAATAATAGAAAAGCAATTTGAAACTCGAGCATAAAATAATTAAACGCTCCTAAAATGTGATTTTGTCGTGATAAATTCATTACAAGATGAAAAGATAAAGATAAAAAATTAAGATAAATTCATTACAAGAAAATTACAAGATATATTACGAAATAAGGAATATAATTAAAAAACAAAATGTGATATCTTCAAACATCATCAATGTGTAAGAAACCGGTAAGGCAAGTGCAATGACAATGGAGACAATGCAAAAAACACTACTAGAAACACACTGGTTCCGCAACAAACTTATCCCGAGGGTGTGCATCAAGACGTGGGACGCCAACAGGTGGATGCGGTATCTCTCGCGTGAGGAGGGCAACGCCGCACACTCACCGTAGGGTACGAGGCGTGGGCGACGGTCGCTCAAGCACTGACGCTCGCACGCGGCTTCTATCGGGCGCTTCACATACACCGCCGCCCCCGCCATAGTCGCCACGGCCGCGGCCATCGACGCCACCGCCCCCGTCGCCTTCCCCGCTCCCCGCGATTCCCCCTCCCCCACCGCTGGCGGCGCCTCCCGTTCCATTATTGTACCGGTAGCGGTAGCTCAGTGCATCAACTGATGTCACTGCAGCGCCTCTAACCGGGAGGTCCTAGGTTCCCACTTCTCACAGTGACAGGATGTTTGACACTAGCTTTTCAGCTAGGTCGAATTCAGCTGCTGTCTGGAGGAGAATTCTAGCGGCCGGCTGCTCTGATCGGTAGTTTTCCGTGGTTTTTCCGATCAACACCAGGCGAATGCCGGAGCAGTACCCTACCAAACGGGCCACGGACCGCGCGCGATCTGTCCTTCCTCTTCCTTGTCCTATCCTCTCCCCTTACACACACACTTACACTAACATGCACTACACTACCACATATTTCGTGAGACCGGTCGGGAGCTGAGAGCTTGTCCCGACTGGGGCGGTGCCCCGCTGGTGGGAGAGTCCAGGTTAGGGGGAAGCCCCACTAGCCGACGGTAGGTCGGCGCCGGATCTCGCCATCCAGCGGGGGGAAGATCACCGCCATCTCCCGAGAAAAAAAACATGCACTACACTAACGGGACTAATGACCGAAGTAGTTGACGCGCCCGGAAACACGAAAAAATCAAATCAAATCAATCCATTATTGTCAACTACGACGCCTCTTCCCGCTTGTGCCCACCTGTTCCCCGGTCAGCTCTCTACCATCATCACCGCCCCTGTCTCTCTGCGGTATCCCACACCAGCCCATTCTTACGTGCCCAGCCACCGCTGTCTCCGTCACCACCAGGATCAACGCTACTACCCTAACTCCCCCTACGACCCACGACTCCACACCGCCCCGGTTCCTTTCGGTCACTCACTCCACTGTCATCCACACCCTTTTATCCTCTACGTCGCTTTACCAAGTACGGCTCCAGTCCACCTCACTTCCACTGCCGCTCTTTCACTCTTCCACAGTCCCTCTATTTCCCAGTCTAGACAGAGGCCACGATAATTTGAACAATCATGTCTCCAGTTCCCCTACATATCGATTTTTCACTCTCCATTCACCTGCTCTCATTACATATTTATGTAACATTTCCTCTCTCTCTTTTTTAGATTCGACGTATCGAGTTCACTGTATCTTCATGCCTTCCTCTCTCCATCATAATTTCAATAGCTCTACCTTTTCTTCTTTTTGTGTTCTATTCTTTCTTTTTCGGTCGTTTTTGCTCTTCCGCGAACGTGTCCAGTCGGTATTGTCATGCGTGACAAAAATAATCGTCGATGAGCTGATACACATCATCAGACAAGCAAAACGTAACCCAATGAAGTTGAACGATTGAATCTACCTGATACTTTTGGCCAAAATGTATTGCGTCATTATTTCAAACGGAAATGATGATAAAGAACGTGAAAATTATGTCCACAGTCCTCATGGCGAATTTATACTAGGAGACCAAAGGGTACAGCCGAATAAGGTGGTGAAAACTGCCCTCAAAACAAATCGATAATCGCGATGCTCATTTGAAAGAGAGTAAAATATGCCGTAGATTCACAAAAAAATCAGCCTCCTAGGGTAATCTGTTGCAGATACGACAGACGTGTTTTTCATGTTTAATTTTTTCTCAGCTTCTATTGCATGTATGAGGGTGAAAAAATTGGAGAGGCGGGGGGAAATAGTTGAATTTTAAGGTTTTTGTCAACCAATTCTGACGCCAAATTCAAACAGAAAAAAAACTGAAATGGATTTTCGACGTGATAACGTTGGAGTACTGTCTCCGTTTCCCCCTAGAATGTTTCTTATAACATTCTATAACATATTTTTTTAAACAATGTGGACAATAGTGAAAAAAATTAAAACCCTTTTTATCTGTTCAAAAAATTGAAATTCGCGCCAAAATGTGAGAGGAATTTTTTACCAATGTTTGAACAATTTAAGTATAAATGATTGAAAAGTCTCACAGACAAAAATTTGATGTACAACTTTTTGCTGGCAAATGTTTGTCTTTATGTGAAAAATATTTATATTATCGAAATAAAATCACCAAACCCCCTTTGTTCTTAGATTTATGTATTGTCTCTAATATAAATCAAATAACTTGGTATTAGGTGTATTAATATTTCATATTTATAATATAACTGAAATTACTCAGTTGCAGATTTATTAATTATTGACAATTAGACAATCATAATCACAGTCTTCTTCAATAACTGAAATCAAGCCTACCTTTATGAATATACAGTCTACTCAAATTTTCTGACGGTTTAACAATTTTCGCCAAGTAACGAGCGGGTGCCAAACAATAAATGATGACAGCTATGTAGATGCAGCATTCTAGGCTGCGACTTTCGTTCGCATGTTCACCATAATATCGTCTCACCGATATTCCTTTTGTGGAAAGAGATAGGAGGTCTCCTCCGACGCACCAATTTTTGCTCGTTCTGCGCAGCGCCAGTTTGCGTCACAAACCACATGACCACATCACAGTTAAAAAGCGTCACGCACGTGACGCACTTTGGTTGAAAAGCGAGACCAGACGTTGGCTGCAATGTTACATTTGTTAGTTTTTTGTTAGTTTTGTTTGAAAATATCAAACTAGCTGCTCTCTTGCGATTACATTACACAAAGGAAGAGCTTTAGAAAATAATTATTACATATGCACTAGGTAAATCGATGCTTCCCCCCCCCCAATATTGTTTCAGGTCTTTCAGCACTTATTCTTTAATAGTACTAAGAAAATGAAGGAGGTTTACGAATAATAGAACAATGCAATCATTATGTTTGTCAGTTAAACATGTTTCTAAAAATTAAATGAGATGTATTATATTTATCGAGATTTGGACACGTATGTCGTAGGAGATTAATGCAGGAAATTCCGCAATCCACCTAAATTTAAAAACGTAATGCAAATTACGTTTTTAATACATATTATTATAATGAGACTTTTTGTGAAGGGGCAGGTATTAAATAATTACTGGACGTGGGTTTCATACACAGAAATATTTGCAGTCTGCTACTTCCTATCGAGCGATCATAACTTGCACAACAAAACGACGTAATGAAAAAAGACGGTAAATAAGCTTAATTCTATTCATTTTAATATATTATTAAACTTTTGTGTGTATTACTATAAACGTTGTTAACAATAACAAGTGATAACGCATCTAGGGAGCACAACATTTAAAAAAATACTAAGTTTAGTTTAAGAGAAAACTCAAATTTCTTTCTAAACGAGAACCCTTAGTGTTTTAAATACATATTCTAGTTGGAATCCTACGTTTACATGGCACAAAAGGAAGATCAGTAGAAAAGTTACGACAAAAAAGTACCGCATATTCACTACGCAGAAATCGCCCCCCCCAAAAAAAAATAAACGTTTTCATGCCGTTCAGTTTTTATTCTCTATGACTAATGAAATAAGGAAGTTTACAATTATTGGAACAATACTGAAAGAATGTACTCTTTAGAAGAACTTTCCTGAGAGGTTTCGGATTAGATTCTCTAACATAGCATAATAAGGTTTGTATTGGTCATAGCCTAAAAAAACATCCGACAACAAGAGTTGTAATCGCATATTTATTGCATATTTTATTATTTAATTTTCATTTTTAATCGATAAATTTGTACGTACTATGTCGGACGATGAAAGAACCTAACATCTGTATGTTTAAAATTTCTTCTTATTTAGAACTTGCATAGTCACCGATTTCTGCCGTAACATTAAAATAATTTCCTTACTAGTACGGCGACGTAGTACGGCGAGAATGTAAAAATTTGAAGAAATAATGATTCACTATCTTTTTAAAACGGCAGTTTGTGACTGAATATGGAGAACAATGAAAGGAATAAAACGAATGGCTACGCAAATCTGCAAGCGAGCCAGACATCTCCTCTTTCTTTGCATCCTTCTTTTCATTATAGTCCTCCCCTAATTTAACATCTACGCGCCCACTCTTTTCGTCCCCTCTTTTCCGTATTATCCGCGCACGTTTTCTTGAACCCTCGCTTCGCTAGTTGCGAGAGGAGTAGGAAGTTAGGTTATTTTGACAAAAGGAATTTTACATCGAATTTGTAGTTGGTTTTTCGGTGCAAAATAATTTCTATTGCACGGGAGCGAACGTGTCTGGTTATTCGATTTTATCTACAACGCTCGCTGCTATAATTTATTCTTAATTCAAGTAAAGCTGGCTAAGGAGTGGGGGTAGGTATTCCGGAGCTCAAGAAAATGTCCGTGTATAATACCTCCGTTGCTGCACCTCAGCGCCCATTCGCGTGCTAGGCATCATTAGCACGCCTATCCCTGGGTTATGACGCTGCCCACGCTTATCGCTTCTCCCAACCGTCGCCCCCCCGCCCCCCGAACCATTCGGAATGTTCCAACGCGGCGCTCCACGCGCACCCCTGAACCTGACCAAGGAGATTGCTCATCACACGAAATGTGCTGCCGCGCGTATGGCTGGAATGTTTTCGGTTTTATCGTATATCACACATAACCTAAATTATTCAAAACGTTGATCTCTCGGTTTACTTAACAAGAAAGATAACTTTTCATTTGTTCGCGTACAGATCAAATATGTCAGTAGTAAGGTCGCCTGCGCCACTGTTATATTCCCCAACACGTACCTCTTTCAAAAAAAAAGATAACTTGTAAAATTAATACATCTTAAAAATTTGAACATGGGGCTTGGTCTTGTGTAAGGAAATGACTACTCGGAAGAAAGGGGTACCTGTACCTATAATTGGAATGTCAGGAGTTGTACATGGTCCGAATTGTTCGTTTGACAGAGTTTGAATGCGCACGTGGAGTTACGTCATGATACTGGGAATTAATCTGCTGATAGTAGAATTTGATGCAAGTTTCTGAATGGACTCGCGGAGAAGAATGTAATAAATTCATGGAAGAGTTGCGTGTCCACTAGTTGATGAGATCTGGGCTGGAAATTGCAAGAGTAAATGAAAAAATCCAATTAATAAAATAACGATGAATATTTTAACAATGACGTATTTTCTAGTTGCTGAATACAGGTCAAGAATGTCAGCTGAGCAATCGTCCATCTTTCTCCCAATGTTTAGATCTCCCATTTTTTCTCTTTATGAATTAGTTTGTAAACTTAATTTGTCTTCCAATTCAAAACAATGTTTCATTTATCATTAGAAGGAATGCGTAACAGCAGAAGTGGCTGGAAAACATGCTGGTACACCGAATGTGACTTATTAAGTTTTGATAAATCCAATTCGTTTAAGTTTTCTACAGGTCAAAGCATGTCAACTGTGCAATCTTTCACTATTTTCAGTATTTAATTCCCTATATTTGCCTGGATTATTGGTTAATGATTTTGGACGCTTCTACTACTAAGGTCATTAGTCCCACAGTGTAGTGCAAGTTTTTCCTCGGGAAGTGGCGATCTCTTCTCGCTGCATGACTAGATACGGCGCCTATCTGCCTGTCGGCTACCGGGGTTTTCCCCAACAAGACATCTCCCACCAGTGGGGTAGCGCCCCAGCCGGGACAAGCTCTAAGCACCCGACCATTCTCCTGGAATGTTTTGTAGGGTAATGAATGATATTTAAGTGCATGTAAGTAAGGGGGGTGAGAATAGGACAAGGAAGAAGGAAAGTTCGCGCGGAATTCATGGCCCGATTGTTCGGGTACTGCTTCGGTATTCGCCAGGTTTTGATCGGAGAAACCACGGAAAATTACTGATCAGAGCAGCCGGACGGTAGAATTCACCTCCAGACAGCGACTGAATTCGACCTAGCTATCTAGCTACAGTTGGATCTCGAACCGAGGTCCTCCCGCTCAGAGGCACTTCAGTGGCATCAGTTGATGCACTGTGCCATAGCTCCCGGTTATTTGCCTCAATAATAAATTAATATCCGAGTCTTCATAACAACGATTATGATTTTTCGTGTTGCATGATGATCAGATTTGTTTGTTACATGGCCATTCTTCTTACCCACTCTCTTTTGTTCCGCAATATTTACTTCAAAATTATTCTCAAATTTAAAATAATTGTCTAGGAAATTGCTTCTCATTGCCATTGACAATTGATTTTTCTGACATCTGTTTATTAATATGCATGAAAAATGGATTTACCTTGGAGAATTACTGATTTGTTGTCCGTTCCTTCTTGTCTTAATCGATGAAGAAATTTTGGTGATTCAAAGGTGCACGATAGGTGGTCTTAACAACAAATAACTTACAATACAAAAAATATAAATATGTCTGACTGCTTGGTATTTCGAATATCACTTGCATACGTTCTACCCCATCCAGCGTTTATTAACTTCCTATAACATCCAACTCCTTCTGCAACGTATTTTTTTCTTGGAGTTAAAGAATGAGAAAAGTAGTAATTTGATCAATAAGATTCTTCGTCTTCTCATTCATCATCATCAATCTTCAGAAGTACCATTGCAAACCCAGAAAATAAGTTTTTCTCGAGAATTGTCTGGACCGCATGTCTCGCTTATTCGAAGAAGTTAGAAGCAGTAGGTAAGTCTTTCCAGTCACGTAACGAGACACAGATTATAAGATAAAACAGTAAGAGGATTGGGAGGGGGCTTTGTTATCTTCATTTGTCCTATGGAACTTTTACGTTTCTTGCAACAGTGGAATGGAACTGACATCCAAAACACGTTTTTGGTCCAATACTGGCTAAGTCAGTATATTTCAAAGGGGGTATTTTTTCAGTCCGTCAAGTCATGCTTGTGACAAGTAAAAGAACTCTGGCAGATTCTTTGGCGTCCGTCACGTATCCGTCCTAACGGGATCCCACATTTTACCAATCAAGATTCAAACGTTATCCACTGAGACCGACTTCTGACAAAGAAAAGTAAGTCACTCCTAAGCGTTACAAGAATCGCGTATGAGGCGCACCTGCCTGGAAAAAGCTAGAGCTTACCCGAAAAATAGCACGAGGAGAAGGCTTCAAAGGTACTCTGGGTTGAAGAAACGGGTGCGCAACACGGATATTGGCCGTCTCCCCACCACAGATGTGAACGAAAAATTAAGCAAAAAGTTGGAGATCGATTTTTTTTATTGTGCTAATTGGAAACATTTGAACCAAAGTGCAACTACAAAGTAGAGCTAAAAACAAACGGATGTAGCGACTTTTATTTTATTTTTTATTTTTTTATTTAATTGTTATTTCAATGATTAGAATAATAAATAGTTTTTTTTCGATTTTTATATTACTTCTATTATGCTGCCTAGCAATATTGTAAAAATCTAAAGGCCACATTATTTTACTCTGCTCGACCGCGCAACCTGCGTGGGTTGTATTAATAGGAATTTCCGGTATCCGAGGTGATTGCCAGCCCAAAGTCTAGATTTATGGAACCTCCACTGTATTCACACTTGTCCTTCTTCTTGCCATATTAATATTATGTGCCCAAGTTGCTGTCAATTTCCTCTTCTCGTAATGAGATCAACTTTACGTATTTAAGATTTCTACAATACTACTGAAAGGTAAATGAAGTCGCATGTACCCTTTACAACCCCTGGGGGTAGGAGTAAATCGAATGAAGAGAGTTGAGTACGATTTCCGTACGTACCTTCACGAATAGGGCTTGGAAATGAGAGAAAAGGTCTAATTTTGTGAATATGATGTCTTAATGTCGAAAATAAATTTGTCAATATTGATTCCCGACAATAGCAGGACAGTCGATTTCGTTTATTTCATATTAATTCTGACCGGAAACGGATGTAAATTCGATAACTAACAGATTAAACTTGTCCGATGTTGAAGTCGACTTTAATGGAATGCAACTGCAAATCACCTCATCCAACACGAATTCATCCGCCATTTCATTTCGCAAAGGACAATGACACCGTAATCTCTCTTGTTAAAGAAATATTACCAGTTAATGAAATGATACGTGCATAATCGCCTCTACCCAGCTCAGTAAACTCACTCATCGAGCGAGTGTGTTAAGGATCTCATTTCTAGAGCACACAAGGGCAATCTGATTCGAAGCCCCCGCTGGCAGGAAACATGGGGCTGGAGGATTCGGCGGTAGCGATGAGGGCTGCGGGGACGGCAAAGATAGTGGGGATGGTTGGAATTATGATGGTGGCAACTGGTTAGAGCTGTAGTGGCGGGTGAGGGCAATGAGGGAAGCGGAACGGCGAAGTAGTGGGAGCAAGAGACGGAAGGGCGGTGAAGGCAATTGGGGCGGGAGCGGTGGGAGATATAGGGGTCGGCGGAGGCGGTGCAGGCGATGAGGGCAATGGGGGCGGGGCAGCAAGTAGGGAGACGGTGGGAGCGGCGGCTGTCGCTGCAATGGTAGGGTCGGGCACGGAAGGGACGGTTGATTGATTGATTGATTTCTTCGTGTTTCCGGGCGCGTCAACTGCTATGGTCATTAGTCCCGTTAGTGTAGTGCATGTTTTTTCTCGGGAGATGGCGGTGATCTTCCCCCACCGGGTGGCGAGATCCGGCGCCGACCTACCGTTGGCTAGTGGGGTTTCCCCCTAACCAGGACTCTCCCACCAGCGGGGCACCGCCCCAGCCGGGACAAGCTCTAAGCTCCCGACCGGTCTCCCGGGATATGTGGTAGTGTAGTGCATGTTAGTGTAAGTGTGTGTGTAAGGGGAGAGGATAGGACAAGGAAGAGGAAGGACAGATCGCGCGCGGCCGTGGCACGTTTGTTAGGGTACTGCTCCGGCATTCGCCTGGTGTTGATCGGAGAAACCACAGAAAACTAACGGAAGGGACGGTGGTAACAGGGGCGGTAGGTTGGGTTGGGAGTAGTTGAGAGTGGAGGAAACGGAGAGAAGTGGTTTCAGTGGCGGGCGCGGCCTGGACAGTGGGAGCGGACTGGATGGTGTATAGTGGTGGGAGGCCTGTGGGAAGGGCCTGGAACGTTCTGTCGATGAGAGGCGGTTGTGTGAAAACGGTGGTGGGCTGAGCGAGTGGGGGTGGGGCGCCTTGCATGCACGCAACTCCATCACGTGCGCCACCCGATGCGCTTTAATATTTCAGAAGTCCCGCAAAGCGAGTGCCACGTGACGGCGCGGCGTCGATATTGTCACGCCCGAGGCACACAACTGAACACAATAAACAGCGAGGTAATTTTTTCACGGGAAAATGTTGTGACTAATTGGTCGTCGCCGAATTTGAAACTTGTTGTGTAGCAACGTGCATACTCTGTATTATTTTAACGTTGGTATAAAATAATATTATTTTGCAAATTATTTTCTCCTAAAACATCAGGTTACGTTGGTGAATTACTCTTCATCAAATAGCTTGAAATCCATCGCATCTTGACATTTTCTAATATATTCTAAAACTCTCTTAGTAAGAAAAATGACGTTTTTGTTGCATATGGGCTCAATAATGTGCTTAAAAAATAATCTTTTGATCTAAATGACATTTTATAGCATGCGTTGCCATACCAACGGTAACACTATAGCGCCAAAACCCCACAAAGTGATTTTAACCAAAACTCATATTTTCTAATCGACCTGGCTGAACGTGAGAATCTGCAAATTTGAGAAAATATTACTATTTTGCCCTATTTCGCAGGTGTAGTTTTTCACAAATATTTACATTTCTTTTTAATACAGGATCGTCCGTTTTCTGTTTCCAATATTTTTGTTGTTGTTGTTGTTACTGTGCTTATGAAGGGAATCAGTTTCTGAATTAGTACTTTTCTGAATTAATATTTATCTCTGAAAAATTGAGCTTGTGACTGGAGATTTAGTTAATGAAATGCATAGGATATATTTTCAAATAAATATCCAGAAAATGTTGATGAAGAGTTATGTAGGTGACGCAAATTACCCAGAAAGTAAAATATAAAAAATAATACAGAAATGTAAGGTATAGCTTTCTAAAGGGTAACAGGAAAGGAGGGTGGATCGTGGATAATTTTGTTTCCGAATATCGGTGTGAGATATTGAAATAACAAAAATAGTATCTGTAAATATTGTTATAGTTGTCCACTTAGGTAACCTTGACGCCTACAAATTACCTTCATTTCAGGGACTGATTTGCTGATTCTCTGTTAATCAGTGTCCATTTCTGGGCGTTCCAACTATTGTCCTGCACCAGCAAAAATGCTGATGAACAAAATCATATAAATGGTTTTTCAAGATGTACCACGCGTAATGATCAAGAATCGTAAAGTACTCTCGCATTACACTGCCTTAAATTAAATATGTTAAAAAATTACAAGTCTTCACGGAAGCAGCTTTTTTTATTGAATGATTATTGATTCCGGACGCTTCAATTACTAAGGTCATAAGTCCCGTAAGTGAACTACATGTTTTCATTACGGGAGGTGACGGTAACCTTTATCCGCAGGCTGACGAGATCCATGCCGACCTACGTCGGCTTGCGGGAATTTACCCCACCGAGCCATCTCCCACCAGCGAGACACCGCCCTAATCGAGACAAAATCCAAGCGCTCGACTGATTTCCACAGATGTGTGATAGTGTAGAGCGTACAAGTGTCGGTATAAGTAAGGAGTGAGGATAGGACGAGGGGAAAGAAAGAAAGGTCGTGGGCGGTCCATGGCCCGTTTGTTAGGGTACTGCTCCGGCATTCACTTGGTGTCGATTGGGGAAACCACGGAAAACTACCGATCAGAGCAGCTGACCGCAAGAATTCTCCTCTAGACAGCGGCTGATTCTGATCCTGTCTAGCTAATGTCAAAATTACGAATGCTTCAATAATATAGTATAGTATGTTGTGATAAGCCAAGAATCCCGGATTTCGGTTGAATGATAAAATCGGCATCCAGCGTTAGTAATAAAAGCATTGTCCACAAACTCGAAAGTCAAAGAATACGCGCTGTTAGGACAGCCAATCAACAAAGTGTAATATTCCATGCTTGGCGTCATAGTGCTGTGCAGATGGACACGGCCCCGACCACATTATATGCAAAAGATGTCGAGAGGGCATTGGAACTTGATGAATTTAACCGTGATTTTACAGAAGGGCACAAGGAATCAAGTATCTAAAAATATATTAAAGCGAGCACAGTAAGCGGTTGGTGAGGTGCGAACGGATTTTAAGCATAGGCTGTGTATTTAAATGATAGTGAGGCGGGAATTTATGATTAGTTTGAGAGCTTGGTTTTGTTTAAATTGTAGTTATAAATTACAATTGTAAATTTCATTACTGTAGTAGTTAGAATTTAGAATTAAAAGAGAGTCTATGTTTCGAGGGGATTTGTATTAGGGTAACACCGTGGACGGAAGGATTTTTCAAAAAGTAGCTGAATAGACAGTTGCGAGTAGGTGTTTCGTACGAAACACAGATAGGAAATGTCGCGACCGCGTACGGGAAATATAGGAAATATTGAATCCTATTAAGACCAAATCGTTGAAGACAGTCTGGAACATTTCAAATTTATTTTAATGATAGACAATAAAGCGATAATTGGATACCAAGGATTCCGTGGATCATTCTGCAGGTCAGCCGAGAAGCCATCTAACCAAGATACTGTAGTAAGCTTACGAACTATATTCAAACCCGTAAGGTGTTTTAAAGTTCTACATTGAAAAAGTAATTCTCATGAGATCAAATATATAATATATATTATATATAAGTATAAATGTTATTTTCTTATTGTTGAAAAAGATTGATAATTATATTAGTTGCCATCAATCTAATAATGGTTTCAATCAATAGAACTTTCAGGAATCGTGATTCTGTACAGAATTAAAGGTCCACATGCAATAAGTAAGGAGTAATATGTTGTACGTCGAACCCATGATTAGATAGGAACTAAATTTTATAAATTAGTGTTAACATCGAGAGAATTTGTGAGCATAACAGGTCAACGGTAGAAATAACAGTATTAACATTAGCAGTGGAAGTAATTCCCTTCATAGTATTAGACGTTTGTTGAAATTGGATCCCAAATTGGCAATAGTAAAATATCAGAGACGAAAGTAGATAGTTCACAAAGTGTACAGTTCTTTACATACCAAGAACATGCAAAAAGTTGATGTTCCATAACAGTAAAGTTCCATTGGCAGTGAATGCCAAATATTTAATCGCTGGTGGCCTCTTCCTTAAAGCCTTCGTATCATATCAAGTGCTGCAGTGAGGATAAGAATTTAGGCGGTGCGGGTAGTATGCAGAATAACACAATACAATATTTGCAATTTTCAGTCAAACCAAAAAGTTTCATTGTTTTTGTATTTTTCCTGAGTTCCTTCCTTTCTAACGAGACAATAGACACCTCCCAAACGACCGGAAGTTGCATAGTTTTCTTTCAATTTCTGCAGGCAATATAAATTCCTCCCATGTTACATTAATATTATGACTATCTCTACTTACTTTTCAAAATTCAACCAAGAAAATAATTCTTCCTCAAAGATGAGCAATAAGAAATTATACTCCGCAATGTAATTTGTGAATTCGACCACTTGTAATGTTGTAAAGGTATAAAATAAAATGCACCGTCTAAAGTCAGTGCTGTCATAATTATGAAGTATCTTTGAACTATATAATTTTATTGGGAAATTTTATCATTATTTGAGGTCGTAATTTGTAATTAGAATCAGAATTCAACCTAAAAAAGTGTATTTAAGTTTGAAAATAATGAATTGTGTTAATGCTCTTCATCAATTGTAAATATTGCATGCTAATAAGTACAGGGATGAGAATGATATTAATTCGGGATCAGGCGATAATATCACATGCCACTCCACATAGAACATTCAATATACTTTTCCATAATATTTAGGATTAGTGGCATTGACGAGTGAGTGAATCATCAACTATTTTATTTTACCTTTTAGCCCAGGTGCTTCTTACCCTCACCCAGCCCGGCTTGTATTTTGTGACTGCAAATTTAAACAATTTATATTTACCTTTTAGCATTCCTGGATGTCCATGGTATTCTTGTTCAATTCCGATTTCTTCATAGACTATCACAGAAGAATTATTTGCGTAATCTAAATTATAATTCCACAATATTTTCCAATATCTAATTCAATAAATCGTTGAAGTATAGATTTTTAACCAACCTGTCAATAAACATAAAAGTCAAATAGTTAAACAAAATAAAATAAAATGATAATTGAATACACATCAATGTATCTTTTCGTATGATGAATTATCCATTTATTCGAAGATTTATGAACAATCATTTTTAGTGTTAAAATACATTTTTACATTTTGATATCTGTTATCTTGTGACAAATTAAGTTTATTGCTTCCAAATACAAACATATGACAGCAAATGTAAACCACGAATTTCAACTCATGTCTGGAGAAATCCGTTTATAATTTACATGAATACTCTAATGGACAATAACTACCTTTATTGTAATGACATATTTATTACCAAGCAATTTAAAGTAAAAAATTAGACATTATCATTCATTAGTCAGTTACTCCAGGTATTCTAAAACTATCTTCTGTTCTCAATTCTATTCATCTGTTTGCACCTGTAAAGTACATTTTTCTCTCAAAACCTCATTGCGAAAGACCGAAAGCTAACATGCAAAATGCGTAATTTTTATTGTTAAAGACATCGGGAAACTGCCTTAATATAAGTTCATATGAGGGTATTTAGTGTCGATATCAAATATCATAGTGTATATTTTACATAATTTCTTAAGGACTGCCTTTGGTATAATAACTTCCTAGTTCCCCGACGCTAGATCTGGTTTTCATTACACACAAGAATTCATGTTCTCTAAGATTTTCACAATGTTCTAATAACTACAAATTAAATATATTCATTATTTCGTGAAATATTAATTTTAAAATGATACTAGAGGTAAATAATTTACTTCCATTAAGAAGGTAAATAATTTATAATCTTCTGTTAATTATGAACGCAGAAATACGCCTAATATTTTGACTTCATTGAACATTTTTGAGAAAACATAAGAATAAACTGCGAAACAAATTGCAAATTGTTAAACAAATTGCGAAATAATCTGCATTTTCATTCGTTTTCTACCGAAAAGAATTTTTCCTGGAGTGTAAAATAACATTTCATATGCAAATCGATTGATTTGGGAAACAAGAGTCATCGAAAAATAGTTCTCGCTAATGTAAGTTATGTTTTCGTTTTCCTTGCACAATGTTACGAGATCCAGACTTCCTTTTATTCCCTTTTTTATCGTTTTCATTGAGTATGTTCCGTTTGTTAAGTCAAAAGGGAGCAATTATAAATCCGGTAACGCACTTCGCCATGCTCACTAATGTCACGCATTGAATAATGGTATTTTGCTGCAATATTTACCACTCTGTTCCAAAAGTATTCGACCATCATTCATGTCTTCCTGCCTGACAATTTTAGCGCCCTCTGCCGAGTACGAATGCCAATTGTAATGCTTCACAAACCCCCTACATACCGCATATTTCGTTCGCGACGCCTTAAATTTATGCGCAGCATGCATTGTTAACAACTTGTTTTTTACGTTTATTGCATTTTCCTATTGTTAAAAATACGGAAAGATTAGAGCGACGAATTTGCGTTAGTTTTGCTTTACACTAGAAAAGGGTTGTCCAGAGACCATCGAAATGATAAAGACAACATTTGTGAACGAGTGTGTGAGCAAAACGCAAATAAAATAGTGGTTTAAAAATGGCTGCACATCTGTTGGTAGTGACCCACGCTCTGCGCTAGTTTTGACGATAAAAACCTCGGATAATATCGAACGTGTGCGACTTGCGATCAATGAAGATAGCCGATTGACTGTGTGAGAACTAGAACCTGATCTTGGAATATCGGAAACGAGTGTTTGAGCGATTTTAACTGAAAATTTGCAAATGGTTCCCGTGCGTGCGAAATTCATTCCGAAATTGCAAATTGTTCAGCAGAAAAAACTACGCCTTGAAATCAGGATAATTTGGAAATGGTAAATAATAATGAAAATCTGCTTCAAAAGATTGTAACTCTCGATGAATCGTGGGTTTGTGGTTATGATCCCGAATCAAAACAGTCTTCGCAGTGGAAGCTGCTGTAGGAGCCATGACCGATAAAAGCGTGCAAAAGTGGGAGAAATTTTCAAGTAGTTGCTGATTTTTCTTTATTATGAGGGTGTTGCGTATCATAAAAATGCTCCTGGAGCTAAGATGATCAACAAGGAATATTATCTTCAAGTTATGAAAAGACTGCGTGACTTAATACGAAGAAAACGACATTAGTTTTGGTCAAGCGGTGATGGCTCCTTCATCACGATAACGCGTCAACGCGTGCGTCATACATCGTGTAGCAATATTTGACAAAGATCAAGGTCGTATAGTTCCTTCATCCTCCGAACAGTCCTGATATAGCACCCTGCGACTTTTGACTGCTCCCAGTATTGAAAAAGTGCCGCAGGTACGATGCGAATTCGACCACAAAGATACAATCGGAACTAAAACGACGATTGCTCTCAAGGAGCCTTTTGGAGAGTAATTTTCAATCGAACGTGGACCACTTCGATGGATTCTACCAATCCGATGACGCAGAATATCAGCAGGTGGAAAATATCAAGGAAGGTTGGATACTTTTGGGACAGACCTCGTACATAAAGATTATGGACTAGAATTTGTAACCCTGCACATGCTAACGAACAAGCAAATATCGCTGCAAAACCACACTGTAAAAATATTGAGGTAATAATAAGCAATATTCTTTCTCCTACGGGTTTTTCATTTCGGATTCCACTGCAAATTTCCAACCGTTATTGCCATACTTTTCAAATATTCCGGTAAACCATTCCTGTCAAACATCAGTTCATTACGTAAAATCACGAAAGTCGTCGTAGATTGGGGACTTATGAACTACGTTTCTGCACAAACTGTAAGCAATTGCTGTCCCCTCTCTCCCAAAATCCTCGACTTCTTCACAATGTCACTCTCTTATTTTTCATGTCAGGTACTCGAAGAGGTGCGGTTGTGAAGCTCCTCATGGCGCGTCTGTGGGTAACAGTTTCTGGCGGAGGGTCCAATCAAATTGAACTTCCACCGCAGACGGACAAGGTTGGAGGATGAACTTACCTTCATCTTAAAGGTATATATAATTGTAAATATAAGGTGATTAACAATTTTCACCTCATGGAACGTGTCCCTCATAACACTAATATCTAAGAATTCTTTTGGTCATTAATTATGTAAAATTACTCCTAGGCTTATTTACATTATTAAAATCTTGACTTTTATTTTCACTAATACCTCTGCATTCCTGTAATCTGCGGCATCCTAGACATCATCTTAAGAGCCATTCTTCACGACCGGTACTCAACCAGAAGGCTCGCTGGAGCACGTCGTGGGCCGTCAGCGCGTGAAAGCTGCTTACTGTACACCCGAGCCTCCATGTACGAAGCTGACGCATAGGGTAATGAAGCCTCGACTAACACTTTAACAATAAAATATAATCAACTTTCTTGAGCTAATCTCCATTGTCTCAAAGATTTCTTAACCAACATTTGATAAAGAATGTACTATTCCACGTTCCCCTTTAACTCCAATAATGCACTCGTGAATTATTGGAGGAATATACTGTATAAATAATCATATAATCGTCAAAGCACTCTTGACTCAAAGGTTGCCGGACAGGTCACGCCGGCCCACATGGGATGCTCTTCTCCACAGTCAGCAGCTTTTTAAACTCTTGATCAACTTGGTAGGTTGAGGACATTTAGACCTGCATATATCAATGAAATTCCCTATATTTTCTGTATCCACACACACACACACACACACACACACACACACACACACACACACACGCACGCACACACACACCAGTATTTTTACAGGTCCACAGGGCCAATGAAAAATCAAAAATCACTCTCTTCACGGCAGGTCTTTGAACACTCGATCCCTTACTATCTTCATGGCAGTAATTAACTGTGAGGAGGATAAAGATGCGGCACAGGTTGACAAAAATTTAGCCGACGCTTTCATTAATAGGCCCTTCGGTTTACTGTTGAGCACTTAGCAAAATAAACTACAATAAACGTACCTCACAGACCTTTACTTCATTGATTTCGGCACTGCCCTCAGTTAGGTATCAATAAATTGCACCAAATTGCTTTTAACCTCATAATTTGAGAACAAACAGAAATGTGCTTCTCCAACCAAGATTCTACAATACCATACTCTACGAGGCAATGCATAATTTCACATCAATACTTCAAAGGTTCCATTCCAACTCTCTTCAAGGAAGATGCAGCAGCATGTATAGCAGTCGGAGAACAGAGACGGGTAAAGGCTAACGATCACATCGTCGGCCAACACGGGCTACAAACAACTACGAACAGTTTACGCCGTCGAACCTGGTGAGAGCCTTTCTGAACTACATCTCTTCTTGTAGCCCGCTTTGTTTTCTATCTCCACTCGCCATCTACTCCCATCTCCTTTCTATCTCCACTCACCGTCAACGTCTCTTCACGGCAGGGTACTCGAGCAGGTTGAGCCGTAGGAGCTCGCCGTGATGCGTCTCTTCATGCGGACTTACTTATGCTTATTTTCTCCCTCGACACCTACTTACACTCACTCACCCCTCATTTGTCCACATCTAACCTATCTTCACGTCCTTCAGAGCACGCCACGGATAGAGGCTGCGGACAGGTCGCGCCGACACACATGGAATGCTCTCCTGTTTTGTCAGCATGTTTTTTTGGTCTCTTCATCAACCCGGCCGATTGAGGATATTTCGAACTAGGTTTCTCCAAGTAGACCGCTGTATATTCTATCTCTTCTCCCTCCATGCACACCATTTCCACAGATCTACACCTAAACCTTCTCAAGCAAGTAGGGCTGTCGGAGGACACCGTGGCGCATGTCTCCATGTGGGCCACTCTATTTTCCATCTCGACACCTACACCCACCGTTTTTTTTCCACACGTAACCTCCCTTCACAGCAGGAACTCGAGCAGGAAAGTCTAGCATGGAGAGCATGCCTTGGCGAATCTCACGTAGTCCGCTCAATTTTCTATTTCGTTCCCTACAGAAACACACCATCATTTCCACATGTGTACACCCAACCTCAATTCATGGCAGGTACTATAGCTATCGGAGCCCGCCGTGGCGCAACTCTCCATGTCTTCCGCTCAATTTTATATTTCGTCCCCTACACAACCACACCATCATTTCCACATGTCTATGGCAGGTACTCGAGCAGGTAGGGCCTCCGGAGCACCCCGTGGCGCGGCAGCGGGTAGAACGGGGCGGCGGGCGCGGGCTGGGCGTCCACCACGGGCTTGACGCGCGTCACGCCGGCCTCCGCGCCCTTGTCGTCGCGCGGCGCCTGCATGAAGTAGGGCGTGAGCGTGAGGTCGAGCGGCGGGCGCGGCGCCGTCTCCGCCTCGTGCTGCAGCCGGCGCAGCTCGTCCGCGTCCCGCAGCAGCATGCAGCACGCGCGCATCGTGAAGTAGTACACGATCTCCACGCCCGACAGCAGGCTGAAGCCCAGGAACAGCCCCGCGATGCCGCCGAACGACACTGCGCAACAGTCACCCCTCGCATTACAAAGCAGGAAGCAAAACGTAAATAAGTGAATTAATGTTTTTATAAATGACGCCGAACGACACTGCGCAACAATCACCTCTCGCATTACGACAAAGAAGGAAGCAGAACGTGAATAAACGAATGATGAATGAATGTTTTTATAAATGACGCCGAACGACACTGCGCAACAATCACAGCTCTCATTACGACAGAGTAGGAAGTAGAATGTAAATAAGCGAATGAATGAACCATTGATTTGAAAAATGACGCCGAACGACACTGATTAACAATCACCCCTCGCATTACGACAAAGAAGGAAGCAGAACGTGAATAAACGAATGAATGCAGGAATGAATGCTTTGATAAATGACGCCGATCGTCACTGCGCAACAATCACGGCTCTTACGGCAGCTTACGACAAAGAAGGAAGCAGAACGTGAAAGAATGAATGAATTAATGAATGTCTTGATGAATGACGCTGAACAACACTGCGCAACAATCACGCCTCAGATTATGAGAAAGAAGTAGTACGTAAATAGTGTAATAGTAGGAATGAGTGAATAAAGGAATAAAGGAACGAATAAACTGATGAATAAAGGGATCTACTTTAACTAAAGACCAAATTAGAAGATTATAATCGGTTGAAATGAAGTTTCTTCGAACCACAGCAGATTCCTTGATCACAAGAAAAAAAGTAAAGAAATTATAAACGAACTAAACCTTTGAAGTGTGAGTGATATTATCAAATAATGTAGAGAAAAATGGAAAAATCGTATATTCAGAATGAAGAAGAAACAATTGTCTAAGTTACCTTGAACTACAAGCCAAAAGCGGGTGTGTGAAGACCATTGAAAAGATGGAATGAGCAAATTTCAGGAGCTGGAGCAGACTGAACAAGTCTAATCCTTGCAGTTGATGATAATAAACGAATAAACAAATGAACGAACGAACAAACGCATGAATGAATGAATGAATGAATGAATGTCATCATGCCGCCGAACGTCACTGCGCCACAGAGGAATTCACACCGTGCTGAAGACTCGGATTATCATGAAATTTTACCAGCTTCTTCAGCACCGTGTAAAATGCATATAAGTAAATTTTAAGTGTTACGAAGCAGTATAAGTAGTGTTCGCAAAAATTGAGGACCTTTATAAAATTTTAGGATATTTCGTGACCTCCTGCCCGGCGAGGATCAATTGCCTCGAAAAGCATGCAGGGTGATAAGAAATGTTTTTTTCGGAGCAGGTATGGAAAGACAGGAATGTCAGTGCCCTACCTAGAACCCGTGATACTGATTCGAAGATGCTACCGTACCGGGTCTTGATAGAAATTTAGAAATTAAAATATATTACTTCCAGTTGACGCATTTCGAGTACAATTAATTCAAGTGCCTTCTTTTTTCTAGTAGGTAAGTGCAACTGATATAACTTACTGATAATACACAACACAGAATATAACTTACCCAAAAGATCAACCCAGCCGAACAGAACTTCTCTCTTGTAGCGTACAATCGGCCACGAAACAAAACTCATTTCTATGTCGTTTGACTTTCGTCTGAAAAATAAATGTTTGCAGTTTGTAAGAACTTATATCTCAATACAAAGAAATCTTTTAATGAAATATAATAAATGTTTTATTTTCATAATAAACAAAGTGGGGCGCGATTAGGCAAGTGTACCATAGTGGGTCTGCCTTGGTAAATCCGACAGGAAAACTGCTCAAAATTAAAAACTTAATACTTACGAAGGCCCATCTTCCAGTTTCTCCACTTCGTACACAGTGTTCATGCATCCGAGTTCACATTTGCAACTTTTGCTTTCATCCAGTAATTTTGCTGAAACAAATTTATCTAATAAGTCTCCCTTTTTTGCTTATGCATTGCTTGAAAGAATACACATCATTGCATGACTTACCGTTGTTTTCGACCAAACAACCGAGGTCATCCACGCCACATATCTTCTTATTCTCTATAAATGACAATAGTTTCATTGAAAACTGCCTTGCATTTTCAAAGAGTAGTACACAAAATGTAAATTATGAGAAACTAATATAATAAATGATGCAATGAAAGAAACGTTAGCGACAAAGGCGCTAAGTACTATTTTATATTCACGCAGGGTTTTCTTCATGAATTTGGTTGAGATATGGAGCTTACAAGCAAATATTTGACAAAACAAATGGTGTAAAAGACTATGAATTTTTCATCGGAGAATTAACAGACAGAACTTTTGGCAAATGTTCTTATTGAAACAAACTTCAAATAAAAAGTAAGGTGTTACATCAGCACATACTTTCTCCTTTCATTCCAAATGGGTATAAATTTGATTTTTGACATTATATCCTACTAACACAACTCTGGAAAAACTAAAGCGATAGAATTGATTATGATTTCGTGTCAACTGATTGATTGATTAGTGATTCCGGGCGCGCCAACGACTGAGGCCATTAGTCCCGTAAGTGTAGTGCATGCTTTCCTAGGAAGGTGGCGATCATCTTCCCCCGCTGGTTGGTGAGATCCGGCGCCGACTTACCGTCAGCTAACGAGGTTTCCCACATCCAGGTGTCTCCCACCAGCAGGGCACTGCCCCAGCCGGCACAAGCTCGGAGCTCCCGACCGGTCTCCCGGCATGTGTGGTAGTGTAGTGCATGTTAGAGTAAGTTTGTGTAAGAAGTGAGGATAGAAGTAGGAAGGGAAGGGAAGGAAATATCGCGCGGTTCTTGGCCCGTTTGCTAGGGCACTGCTCCGGCATTCGCTGGGTGTTGATCGAAAAAAACACAGAAAACAACTGAGCAGCCGGCCGCTAGGATTCTCTTCCAGACAGCGACTGAATGCGACCTAGCTGAAAAGCTAGTGTCGAAAATCCTTCGGTTGTCAGGCCTCTAGGATCTTCCGGTCAGAGGGACTGCAGTGATATCAATTGATGCACTGAGCCACCGCTCCCGGTCCGGGCACGTCACCTCGCCCGAAATATGGTCATATATGTATGTGGTGGAATATGCTCATGTATATGGTCATTCGTACGGTAAGAGTGGTGTATGCTTTTATAACGGGAGATGGCGGTGTTCTGATGGAAGGCGACTTCAGGCGCCGACCTTCACGTCGATTTGAGGAGTTTTCCCATGCAGGGATCTCTCACCAGTGGGTCATCGTCCTGGACGAACAATCTCTACGCTCCCAACCGGTCTCCTCGCATGTGTGGTTCTGTAGCGCATGTGCGTGTAAATGTGTGTTAGTAAGGGGAGAAAATAGGAGAAAGAGGAGAAAGGAAACATCGCGCGCGGTCCGTGGCCAGGTTATTAGGGTGCTGCTCCGGTATTTGCCTAGTGTAGATCGAAGATACCATGGAAAGCTACCGATCAGAGCAGCCGCCCGCTGCAGTTCTCCTCCAGCCAGTGGCTGAATTAGACACATTACGTATTTTTTTAATAATTCAAATGTCGTGTGGACAGGTCGTATCCTTCTCCAGATCAATCGGAGAATGTTATAACTGACGAATTAAAACATAAATTTGCTGTCCCAGGGACCCATAAATGGCCTATTTCAACCAAAATATCGACCACCTCCTATTTACATCTATTATTTACTTTGTGAGGTAGTCTTCGATAAGCTTTCTGTAGAATGTTCTCTTCTCGTATTACGACTTTATTAAACTCGAAACTCAGCGCAAGGTCAGGACATCATGTCTACTTCATTCAATCGAATGTTTAGTTTTATGTTCCGAAAACAAACAGAATGCAAATCCACAATGATTTATTCACCGCATGTATAGAACAATGAAAATTCACACTATGATCCAGCTCGCCAGAAACAAGTAGCCGAGGTACATATAAAATATCTTGGCACGACGCAGTGAACCCAACGAAACGACGCAGTGACTAACACAGAATTTCTCCTCTCCACATAGCACGTCACATACAGTTTTAACTGTTTTTGACGGAAAATAAATAAAAAATTAAAAAACTCTCGACCCGGCACTATACGTTTGCAGTGAACCATGCTGTCCATTCGAGCACTCGTCTCACTGTCATGTCAATGGAGCCCACTCTATTCCCACCCGTGCCGAATGCATGTACTGCCCCAACCGGTGCTTGCGGTGTCCATTTGTACCCGTGGGGACGTCGCGCCCGTGACTCGCCACGCGCCTCTGGTCCCGGTGGCTGCCTTTACCAGGGCGAAGAGCCCCGAAAGCACGCTCTACCCTGCAATTTAAACTGGCCCAACACAGATTCCGCACATAGCTCCTTCCTCCTCCATGCATTTAGCTCCTTCCTCCTTCAGCATAGATTGAAAGCTTTCAAATCATTGATAATTAGAACTCAAAATTTTTAAAAAATTGATAAATTCAAGACAATTTAAAAAGTATCCATGGTATTTGCGTAGAAAATTACTTTTTTGAGTATCTACCTAGTGTGTAGTATCGTATTGCTGCAAGAAAATTCTTCACAGGAAAGCATTTTTTGGAAGTCTCTGAAATTGGAAATGTGGATTTTTCTTGCTCCTATACGAGTAAATCGTACTTCCTGTATACATAGTGCAATCATAAACCATGTTTTGTAGGTCCTCTCTATCGAAAAAGTTATTTCCGGCTGCTCTGATCGGTTTTCAAAGATTACCAGACGGATCATGACCAGACCAGATCATTAATACCAGACGGATGCTGGAGCAGTACCGTGACAACCGAACCATGGTTTGCGCGCCCTTCTTTCCTTCCTTATCCTTGCCACCTCCTCTACCCTTACATTCACACAGACGTGTACTACACTACTCAATGTCCGGAGCATCGAACTTGAACTGGCTGGAGCGGTGATGTCTGGCAGAGATACCTGGCTGCGAGTTGGTAGGTTGATTATTAGTGATTCCGGGCACGTCAACTACTGAAGTCATTAGTCCCGTAAGTGTAGAGCATGTTTTTCATCGGAAAGTGGCGTTGATCTTCCCTGTCTACTGGGGTTTCCCTCAACCAGGCATCTCCCACCAGTGGGGCACCGTCCCAGCTGGGACAACCTCTAAGCTCCCAACCGGTCGCCCGGCTTGTGTGGTAGTGTAGTGCATGTTAGTGTAAGTGTGTGTGAGGGGTGAGGATAGGACAAGGAAGAGGAAGGAAAAATCGTGTGCCGTCCGTGGCCCGTTTGTTAGGGTACAGCTCCCGCATTCGCCTGGTGTTGATCGGACAAACGACGGAAAACTACCGATCAGAGCAGCCGGCCGCTAGAAGTCTCCTCCAGACTGCAACTGAACTCCACCTAGCAACTATAGTGCTGTACCTCATCTCACGTTTCAGCACAAGAGAAACGTAACCTCCCGGGATATACTAATATGCACTACATTTACACAGCTATTGACCATAAGTGTAGTCGCGCCCAGAAACAAAATATGTAATTGGTCAATGTAGCATCGTTACCTCTAGCAAGGCAACATGTGTGTCTCACGGATGACAGAAAAATTGCATCGATTCACAACTCCAGATTCAAGAAGCAGAACATATCTAAAACAAATCTACGTATCGGTATTAAATATGAAGGTATCCATGCATTGCTCCAACCATAGATTCGAGAAGCAAACCGGCTGAGTGTAGCTCAGAGCTAACATTGGGACTGACTCTATAGCGACTCTGACCGGAAGGTCCTAGGGTTCGAGTCTCGATGGTGGCGGGTTTTCGAATCTACGTAACCACCTAAGTAGAATTCAGCCGTTGTTTGGAGGACAATTGTAGGGACCGGCTGCTCTGATCGGGAGTTTTCGTAGTTTCTCCAATCATTGCCAGATTACAGAAGCAGTTCCCTAACGAACTGGCAATGGACCGCGCGCGATTTTTCCTTCCTCTGCTTTATCCTGTTCTCTCTCACTAGACACACACTCGTACATGCGATCTCCTCCTACTTATCTCGGGGGGATCAATCGGGAGTTTAGGGCTAATCCGGACTGGGGCTAGCTGGTGCCTCGCTTGGGGAGATTCCTTGTGGAAGAAACACGAAGGTCAACATGTATGTCGGCACTGGATCTCACCAACCAGTGGAGAAGGAACGCCTCCACGACCCGGAGTAAACCATTCACTACACTATCGGAACTAATGTTCGTATTAGTTCCTGGAAACATCAATCAAATCAAATCGAACAGAATCGAATTGAAGAGAATAGAATCGAATCAAATCAGATCAAATCGGGGCAAATCTAGACAAATCGGGGTAAATCGGGCACATCGGGGTAAATCGGGCACATCGGGGTAAATCGGGGCACATCGGGGCAAATCGGGCACATCGTGGTAAATCGGGGCACATCGGGGTAAATCGGGCACATCGGGGTAAATCGGGCACATCGGGGCAAATCGGGCACATCGGGGTAAATCGGGCACATCGGGGTAAATCGGGCACATCGGGGTAAATCGGGGCACATCAGGGCAAATCGGGCACATCGGAGTAAATCGGGGCACATCGGGGTAAATCGGGGCACATCGGGGCACATCGGGGTAAATCGGGGCACATCGGGGTAAATCGGGGTAAATCGGGAAGCAACATGTCTCTCACTGATGGTGGCGTAGAAGAAGGGCACGCAGCCGCAGAGCTTGAGCAGGCGGCGCAGGCGGCACTGGCTCATGCACGAGGTGTACGTGTAGATGGAGTCGGTGTCGAGCTTGATCTCGTCGGGGAAGACGCAGCGGCGCTGGCGGATGGACAGCTGGCGCGCGTCCGACGTGGTGTACGTCTGCTTGGCGGAGAAGGACAGCTTCTTCAGCTGGTACATCCACTCGTGCTGCGGCGACACGTCCACGATTGGCGCTTCGTCGTTGCTCTGGATGTACACCTGCGATGCACAAGCTCAGATGATATATTTTCTCACAACTACACCTAACTTCTCTCAACCCATCGAAAACCCATCGTTCCCAAGGACTTACCAGGATGGGCTCCACGGGTCCTTTTTCCGGGAAACGTTGAATGTCCACTTTCAGCGCCCACTTTTCGTCCGTCTCGCGAATGTAACGTGTAGTGAATGAGTCGTCACTGAAAAACAGTAAGTACAGTTCACTCTGTGAACATCGTTAAGTACAAGAACATTTGTTTTCAGAGAGCGTTTGGAAGGTTAGCAGAAAATAAGGGTTATGTGAATTGTTTCAAATTTATGTGTTCAATTGATTTGTGTGTTTCAATGCATATTAGCTTGTTTGTGGTTCAATACGTTAATTTTCATACGTTAATTTTATAAATGTCAGTCATAACTGCAACCGCTTCCTAATTGAATCAGTAACATTCGCTATTGATTCATTTCTACAATTGTGCAAATCAAACCAGGCATGGTAAATAGGTTTCAAAGTTTGAAGTTCATGCGTCCAGTAACGTCAACACCTGTGAAACCATAGTTTGATTTTTTATTGCATCTTGACTTACTTGTTGGCGACGTACGCAAGGCGCGAGTTGGACACGTAGCAGAAGCCCACCTCGGTGGGCATGGGCAGGAAGTAGTCGCAGCAATCGATGATCTGCGCGCGGAGCTCGCACTTCAAGAACATGCCCTCGCACGTCTTGACGAACTGTGGAAGAGAAAATATTCATGCACATATCACACTTGACCGCTAATCAGTTGTACTTCCTCAAATGAATGAATGAATGAATGAATGAATGAATAAATAAATACATGCATACATAAATACATACATACAAACATGAATACATATACATACATAAATAAATACATACCTACATAAATAAATACATACCTACATACATGAATACATACATAAATACATAAAGAAAGAAAGAAAGAAGGAAAAAGAAATAAATAAGGTTGAATTAATAGCTTATGTGCATCCCTCAACGTAAACAGTGTCAACTTCATTGCCCACGCGGCCGAGTGGGCTACCGCGACCCCCCGCTTCAGTCTTCGCAGCATCGCTCTCTGTCGGTGTCCGGCGAAATCTATCATACATGGCCTTATTCAATCTCTCTGGCAGCCGAAGCAGGGCTTAGTAGGTTGGGTCATGCTGGGCGTACCAGTGCCCCGAAAGAACCTTGAGGTTCAACACAACACGTAGTAAACAAACCTGTAGCACAGTATTATACTAAAAATGTGAGACGACGTATGTGTTTCCTTACAAAAATGGGAAACGAGCAACGGCTGCTTGCCCACTGGAGTACGCCGGTCATGAAGAGGAAGATAAGGAACATGCTCTCCCACAAAATACCTTCCTGCCAGCCTCCTTCCCTCAAGGCCCACTACTTCTATGGTGAGAGCTGAGCACTAGTGTAACAAATAGAACATTGCGCTCTCCACCATATTGTAGGCAAGTGAGGGTGCGGTCATATAATACTGTGTACCTTAATGCTCTTTTCACGGGATATAACGGATTCAAAACTTCGAAAATCACATTTAAATGTTCCTATCAACTATGGCGAATAAATTACGAAGAATTTAAACGTTTTTTGTAAGTAATTGGAAATAGCTGTTAGTAATAGTTGTAAGTAAATGTTCGACTTGCCAATAGCAACCTTTTAACTCATATCAAATAAATGTTATGTTATTATTATTTTTATGTTGGTGAAATTATAATTCCCAATACTTTTGTAAATAAACTGAACATAAAGAACAGCTTAAAAAAGAACAAAGTGACAATAGAAAATTCCTCGGTTACAATTATCTGTGTCACTTAAGTTACATTCAGATAGTAGCCACAAAATGCCAGTTCTGTACAAACAAACACATAAAAATCGTACCAGTAAGTAAACACTTCAAACAATTAGAATTCTTTCCGGTTAACAGATCAATTGTACGAAATAAATATACGCTTCCAAAAGAAATTTCAACTAGGATATTTTTAGCATGCTTGCATCGTTTTGTTGCCTTCCGTAGTTAATGCATAATATATTTTTCTGAAAGAGAGATTAAAATCATTCTGTTGTGGCAGCGGAGATCTTGTGGTAATCCATGATAAAATATCCGGGATATAAGAGGTATCAACCACCATAGTAGGCTATATAAATTTACTGTACAGAAAATTCAGCCATACATGTGTTTCGAGAATTTTTTCCCGTCATCAGTGACTCTCCAACTTATTAAATTTTACTTATTAAAATGCAACAGTTGTTATTCTGCATATGTAGGACAAACAGGTGGAAGTTTTCTTGTAGACTAGATGAACATCTAAGATCATGCAGACTGAAACAACAGCACTCCACATTTGCCAACCACCTTATTCAAAACAAACACTCTTTCGACCCGGATACCAATTTCAAAATTCTACATTTCGAAAACAAAGGGAACAAATTAAATATTTTGGAAAATTTATAAATTTTAAAATTATACAAAAATCCTAACCATATGTCTCAATGAACAATCCCAATTAAAATCCAGCCCCATCATAATTCAATTTATTGACTAGTTTTTTCATTATTTTATTTCCTCCCTGGTCTTCCTTCAGTCTATCTTCGTACATCGTACTTACCACAAAATGACGCCATGCTCGGACTGTTCACCATGTTTACTTAATGTGTTTAATCCATGTTACTTGGGAAAGTACTCTATTTAAAAAAAAAATATTAATGTTCAATTAGATTATGTACTTCCTCGTATGATGTAGCTATTCATATGTTAATTTGTTAATTTAATTTTAATATTCCCGAAACACGTGTATGGCTGTATTTTGTGCACAGTAATTTTAAATAGCCTACTCCCACCTCTTGTATTCCGGAAATTTTATTCAAATCATTATTTAAAGTGAAAATAATTTAAGTAAAGCTTGGCACACACACACACGCGCGCACACACACAACTTAATTGTGCAGAATGCAGTGAAATGATCAAAACTCATGTAATGTGTCTTCCAAATTTTTAATGTGACCAAGTTTTCAAATGAATAAAATGCTTTGGGTATTATACTTCGATTTTTCTATAGTGGCTGATGTCATTAGGTCATTGTTTCATCTCCTGCCTTATAAAATGAATCTTATAATTAATTAATGAAGCGTTCTTCTCAACGTGGCTCGTGGCCTCATAAATGTGCTTACCACTGTTAACAAGAATTATAAGAATATAAGACAGGAGGTGTAACCTAATGTCATCGGCCACTGTAGAAGAATCGAAGTATAAAATATATTTATATTTTCTTACTCAGCGTGCAAGTATGCTAGGACTAAATTATAGTATACTTTTCAATCAGATGAAAAATTCTAATTTGTTACTAAATGAAACATGTCTTGGTTGTATCATTTGGATTTTTGAAAGTTTGTTTCTCAAAACCCTAATGCTGTTTTTTATTTAGCCTTCAGATCACAGAACCACGAAGCTCTCTTTATACATTTTTATTGATGCATAAATAATATTCTTTTATAGCAAGAAAAAAGCACTGCAAAGCAACAATTAAAGGGGAAATACACATAACTCTTGTCACATACGGACACACAACACGAGTGTCAGAACTTGTCAGGGAGCTAGTTTCCTACAATATGGCGCAGGGGGCAGCCTTCAATTTGTAACGCTAACCTAGCGCTACATGTGCATCTACGTAATACTTTCCTGTCTTTGGTCTTCCTCTATTTCGCTCGGTCTCCCTCGGCGTCTCTCTCCCGGACCCTCTCCCGGACCCTCTCCCGGACCCTCTCCCGGACCCTCTCCCGGACCCTCTCCCGGACCCTCTCCCGGACCCTCTCCCGGACACTCTCCCGGACACTCTCCCGGACACTCTCCCGGACACTCTCCCAGTCCCTCTCCCGGTCCCTTTTCCAGTCCCTCTCCCGGTCCCTCTCCCGGTCCCTCTCCCGGTCCCTCTCCCGGTCCCTCTCCCGGTCCCTTTCTCGATCTCTCTCCGTGTCTCTTTCGTGCTTGTCTCAGCCCCAATCTTCCTCCATTTTCTTCAATTTCCCTCAATCTTTCTCTCAATATCCCTCTCTCTCAATTCTCTCACACAAACTCCTTTCTTTCAGTTCGCATTGGTGAGATTGATGGGATGGTAAAGCTAAGAAAAGATTCGTTCGCGTTCGGCGGCTGTTTTAAACAGTGAACTCTTTCGTCTTTTTGTCTAGAAATGATCAGGGAAACCATTAATCACAGTGGTCAACCCGTAGGTTGACTCAAACACGACAAGCCACACAATGTAGCTGATGAATCTCAGCAAGCCAATTGCTGACACCACGCGATCTTCCATGGTAGCTACTGTTTCTAGAAGCAATAGCATGGAACCATATTTTAGAAACTTTTGAAAAAAGTGTGATTCTTTTGTGCGGCGCGGCGTATGTGATTGTATTCGAAGTGAATATCTATTTTTGTACCCGCATATACAAAGAGAAACAAATTGAATACTAGGAAAAATATTGATCATTGTTGGTCATATTAGCTTATCGGCGATGAAAACTGTAAACTAAAAATGTAATTTTTATCATAATTATTTTTAATAATCGGTACAATACTTGATTATCTGCACAATTATACTAACAAATGTAACAATAACCGTACCATTTTTTGATATTCCCGAAGGGTTTTATCTGTCAGTATTCCTTTTTTCTTCGCTACGATGTCCTTAAAGGCCGGTATCCCACGATAGGAAAAATTTGCTACAGCGTTCAGAAACTCCAAGACGTCCTCGTCACCCCCATGATTCCTGAAACAATAGTTAGAGAGATTGATGGTACATTAATTTAACATATTCCGCATATTGTACAATATAACAGAAAATGGTTGATGCACCAAAATGAAACTAGGTTTATTATGGAGCTATTGCCGAATTTAGATCGGAAATGCAAGATGCGCATATATTAAAGATATATTTACAGACTATTGCGTGACATGATATTTGGGATATAATGAAGTAAAAATAAATGTTTTAATAATAGGCCATGATTACCATATACTGACAAGATAGTTCGGAGTTGGATGGCAACACGAAACAATAACCGGGAGCGGTAGCTCAGTGCATCAACTGATGCCACTGCAGCGCCTCTGACCGGGAAGTCCTAGGTTCCAGTCCTGACGGCGGGAGGATTTTCGACACAGGCTTTTCAGCTAGGTCGAATTAAGTCGCTGTCTGGAGGAGAATTCTGGCGGCCGGCTGCTCTGATCGGTAGTTTTCCGTGGTTTCTCCGATCAACACCAGGCGAATGCCGGAGTAGTACCCTAACAAACGGACCGCTCGCGATCTCTCCTTCCTCTTCCTTGTCCTATCCTCTCCCCTTACACACATACACTAGCATGCACTACACTACCACACATTCCGGGAGACCGGTCGGGAGCTTAGAGCTTGTCCCGGCTGGAGCGGTGCCCCGCTGGTGGGAGAGTCCTGGTTAGGGGGAAACCCCACTAGCCGACGGTAGGTCGGCGCCGGATCTCGCCATCCAGCGGGGGAAAATCACCGCCATCTCCCGAGAAAAAAACATCCACTACACTAACGGGACTAATGACCAAAGCAGTTGACGCGCCAGGAAACACGAAAAAATCAATCAAAACGAAACAATATAACATATGGCATTTCATGGGGAGTTGGGCATTAACATGATTTACATTGGCTGAATATTATTAGCGTGGTAATGCTTCTACATACATTATTACTTCATTGGCATGATACTTTTATTATACATACATTACTATACATTATATAATACTTCATTGACATGATACTTTTAATGTTGTTGAAAATTCTCATTATGCAATGGAAAGAACAATTACAAGGAAGAAAATACACATTTCAACAGAGGTACGAGAATAATGCTGACATGTGACTAATCTTGACAGGTGGACAAAACATATACATACAGATTCTACATGTACGAACCATTCGGACAAAACAACAAGTGGCTTTCTTTGTAATACATTGTTAAAAATCCATTTAAAAAGAGAGCAACTCACGCCTGCACGTATTCCTCAATGGCCGAGTGATTTCCCGCGTGCACCGGGCAGAGCGCGACCGCGGGGAACGGGACGTCCCAGTTGTGGAAGTCGGTGTCGAGCCCGGTGATGGTGGGGTTCGTCTGGAACTTCTCCCACAGGGACGCGATGATGATGAGCGTGGCCACGCCGCCGATCGACGTGAAGCAAAACCACATGAACCTGGAAAGCAAACAGAGTTGTTGTTCCGCCATCTTGTTGTGTAGTGGTTTAGCGGTAAAATGTCGTTGGCTTCTACATAATTGAAATGATACAAGGTGTTATCATTACCAAACTTACTGTGGCCTTCTTCAGAGCTATACTGCTCAGAGTATAGCTCAGCTGTACAGCTCTGAAGAAGGCCACAACAAGATGGCCGAAACGTCAGCCACCACGACAGAGACGCGGCTCATCCCGGAGAGCGAAGACTACAATGACTCCGGCGTAGTTCACAGACGGACAGATGTTTTGCCATCATTCAATTTTTCGTATCGTGATCCGGAAAATGCCTGAATTATAATCACGATTACTTCATTTCTTCATCTCTTTTCTCTCTAGTCAAACAGGTGTATTCGTGAGAACGCTCGCCTTCTACTGCTGAGACCGTAGTTCAAGTGTCGGTCGATTCTTGTGGATGGACAATGCAAGTTCACGGCAGGTTTTCTCAAGATCCTCCCGTTCTCCCTTCCTTTTCTACCATTGTTCCATCTTCAAATACATCATACATTCATGATCACCCACCCATCATAGGCATTTCAGGTGTAGCCGCAAGGCTTGGGCTGCGTCATTATAAAAACTAATATTTCCTCCTTCTTACATGTCGGGAGACCAGTCAGAAACTTAAAGCTTGTCCCGTCTGGAGTGGTGCTCCATTGGAGGAGATACCAAGAGGTGGAAAACATCACACCCGTCTAGTTTAGCGCCAGGCGCCAGATTCCAGCTGAAGAGGATCACCGCCACCTCCCCGAACCGTAGCATCCACTACATTGACGGGACCAATGAGCATAGTGATTGACGCACCCGGCACCCCAAAATTCTCACTCACCTCTCGCAAAACGGCCGCCCCTCCTCCCGGATGTAGCGCACGCCGTGCAGGGTGCTGTTGTCGAAGAACTGCTTGGTCTGGTAGGAGAGGCTGGTGCGCAGCAGGCGACATCGGCTGGCCAGCTTCTTCTTGCCGCCCCCGCCCCCGCCGTGGCCTTTGGGGTCGGCGCCGGGGTGCGACCAGGGCTGCGAGGCGGCGCGCAACGCGGGGACCAGTGGTGGAGGCTGGGGACCGCCCACGTACGCCAGCTGCGGCCCGCCGTACATCCCGCCGCTGCGCACACACGAACGCAACTGTCAGGTTGGCGTGTAATCCCGCCTCTCCAATAATCACCGGCAAATAACAACAATTAAAATTATAGCGTCCAATACAAATGGTCACATAAGTGTTTAGTTCTACACTTTTATTATTAACAATCAATGATTTTTCGGGTTTATAGGTATCCTACTTGCCAATGAAACTTTCCATCGAAAAGTATTAAATTTAAAACATTTTAACATTATTTTACTGAAAAACTTCCAGCGTAATCAACAATATGTGGTATTTTTCTTTGACCGATTTCATCTGTAAACCCCCAAAATTATTGTTTGTCAGTAATGGAAGTGTGGAACCAGAAAAAACACTGTGAGACGGTTAATCACAAGACAGTCAAACGTTTTTGTGAAGTACAAATTATCACCGTTCTTTAAAAACCACCTCAGGTCCATTTTATTTCCCAGTTTACTCGTACGATAGCTGCAAGAAACAGGATGTTGTTGTTGGCAACTTGGAGAAATAATCCTGTGGATACGTGGAAATTTTGCTGTGCCATGAGGTCACGGTGTGTAAGAGGCAGAGAAACGTCTTAAATACAAGATTTTGGAAATCAAGATCGTTCGAATGGGGGTGTTAAAACAAATCATACAGTTAGCTATCGTAACTCTAGGATTCGTTCCCAAAATTTCTGTAAGAACTTGCCCAAAGTTCCAAATCATTCAAAACTCTTAGGAGCCGCAGTGGCTTCTAACGGGAGTGAAGGATGTCCTTTATATATTTTCTTCTTCTCAATGTGCCAAATAAAATACCTGATTTGATGTGGGAGGGAAAACGTAATTTTTTCAACTACTGTTTATTTAGTTTTAAACTACGCGCGCTTTTAAGGGACGGAACCCTTTCGGACGTAAATCGATGGAAGACCCTCTAAAAAGTACTGCCCCCATTGCTCATTCTCCAAGACCAACTCTGATCGGTAGTTTTCCGTGGTTTCTCCGATCAACACCAGGTGAATGCCGGAGCAGTACCCTACCAAACGGACCAAAAACCGCGCGCGATCTGTCCTTCCCATTCCTTGACCTATCCACTCCCCTTACACACACTTACACTAACATGCACTACACTACCACATATTTTGAGAGACCGGTCGGGAACTTAGAGCTTGTCCCGGCTGGGGCGGTGCCCCGCTGGTGGAAGAGTCCAGGTTAGGGGGGAAACCCCACTAGCCGACGGTAGGTCGGCGCCGGATCTCGCCATCCAGCGGGGGAAGATCACCGCCATCTCCCGAGAGAAAATACATGCACTACACTAACGGGACTAATGACCGAAGTAGTTGACGCGCCCGGAAACACGAAAAAATCAATCAATCAATCCAAGACCAACTCGTATGTTAATCGTCCATGTCTCATAGTGCTCCTACGCTCAGACGAGAAAACGTCTTCTAATGGAGTCCTATTTCCCGAGGATGTCTCCTATTCTTTTGAACTGCCATATACAGGCGTCTCTTTCAACTACGCCAATGCGTCGCAGGCAGTCGCGGTTCGTGGTTTTCTAAGTGGGGAAGGCTGCAAATGCATTGCATCATTTTGCTTGCATTGTATTTCTACACAAAATCTTTTCCGATACATGCATTACAGAGTAGCGCTCCTACTGAATATTGGGAAAACTAGTTAATGCTCAATGCTATTCGCTGAGCTGCATTGTAATGCTATCTGGTGAGAACGCCCTTCTTCTGACCCTACACTCCACCCTTGAAGTACAAAAATATACTAACCGTACAAGAATATACTAAGATACAAAAAATATTCTCTAAATGGACAAGGATTGCTCAATAGCTTCTAGAATTAGTGATACACAGTTAACTTGTAATATATAATGGTTTATTGGTGTACATTCTCACATCCAACTCGCACGAAATTTACATTACGTAATTGTTCACTACCAAGAGTTGCTTCTCGGATTACACAAAATTTACTGGACCCTGTGGTGCCTGAGATTAGCGAGCATGTTGAAAGATTTGGGCAGTTGCATTACGGATAACAATGCGTTTATCAATGCTGAATGACATTGAATAGATCCATTAACATAATATTTCGAAGTTTTATCAGATTTCAATCCTCTTTCAGCTTTACATAGCATTCATTTATAAATAAACATTCTTACTTAATTAATAAATATTCTTAATTTACTCAAACTTTGCAAACAAAATTCTAGAAACACTGTTTTTAAAACTTATGAATGAAGAGGATAGTTTAGGTTTAGAACCCATTATTTGATTGATTTTACAGATATTTAATTCGATCAAAAATCAACTTTTTTTAAAATTTTTGTAATTTGCGGACACTGAATTTTTACACACTGTTATTTTGACGTTACACATGAGGGTATTCCTAATAGATAAAATTATTGAGCATTTGAAGTTAATACCTGTAAGGCCAAAAGTTACAATTAAATATGTTTTCTTTAGACACTCATCATATGAGATGAATGTAGTAACTCAAGAAACCTTGAAGAGTTAGGTATAATATTCCTAACGATAACTTCGTAAGAAGATTATTTGTGTACACATATTTGTTTGCGAATTGAAACAGCCCAAGGAGAACCCACGGATGAGGCGGAAGTATCAGTTTAACATCGTTTGATGTTCAGCGGAAATATGTCAAGCAGAGAGGCTAACTGAATAACGTGATCTTCTCGCTCTGTTCCCTACCAGATCTCATCATCTTTTGTATTTTTAGCTCAATGTGTTCCACAGTGAACAAAATATTTCTACAATCAATCGGCTACCGTGGTCTTGTTACACTTTAGAAACAGGTCTACGAGGCACAGATCTATGTCCGTATATTGAAAGTCGTGAATGCAAATACTTGTCAAAAATTATATCTGAGTGTTCGTATCCTTAGTAATGAAATTTGAACATCTGTCAGGTTAAGAGACTGATGAACGTTCTTTTGTTTTATATAATTCATTTTTTTACTTTCTCGTATATGTACGCATATAAGGGTATGTGTAGAATAAAGAAAGTTATGTAATGCTGCGCCAAAAAATGGCGCTTTTTCGACAAGAAACTCGTATTTGATACCGAAAAATTTGATAAAACCTCTTGTAATAAGTAGTAAATTACTCCCTCTAACACGTTATGTGGTCATATTTCAGAAATTGTGGGACCTTGAAACGAAAAAGTGCTTTTTTTCAAAACGACCGTCTATCCCTGTGTGAACACCAGTACCGCCTAAACTATACGTAGGATAAACTATTCTATAATATATTCCCGGTCGATATGGCTTGACTCCAAGCTTTGCGATTTTGAAAAAAATATTAATTAATTTTGGGGGTACATTACATGAAGTCCCTGGGACATTTTCAAAATTTTCTCAAAATGGTCCCAAATTTTTTCCTTTAAATATTTTGAAAGAATAGTGAAGGTGACACATGTTCATTTTTTACTGTTAACTCTGAATTTCCGAAAATTTTGAAATGTTGAAATTTTCCGGCTTATTCCTTCTATAACATATTCTATTACTTATATTACATTGAAGGTAGAGATTTTTCCTTTAATTGAAATTTTTTGTCCACAATTTGTTCTTTTCTTAAGGTCGGGTACATTTTCAAAAATTTAATAGTTTTTGCGCAATATTGCGTGCAATAAGTACAATATTAAAAAAATAAGAAAAAACAGATTTTCTCTAAAAAGGCAATCATCAAAATTTCAATCAAAAATTTCGTTTGGAATTTTTCGTGTGGGTTTAGCTACCCACCATATCCACATTAACCACCGTGCCTAATAGTCAGCACGAAGATGGGTGCAAAGTGGAAACGAGACGCAAGCCCCGCCACTCCGGATTCGTCCGTGAGGGTTCTCAGTTGGGCTCCAGTTTCGACGTGGCAGTGACCCCGGCTCAAGAGAAATTGAGAAGGAATTCGGCCGACTCCGGGGAAATGAGTATGTCTTCAACCTAACCAATCTCAAGGCTGGTTACCCCTTGGGGAAGGGGCGCCCTACTCCGTGCCCAGACGCAGCAGATTCAGCTCGCAGGGTCCATAAGCACAAAGAGGTTGCACATACAATCATAGGGTCAATGGGTTCAACCCTAAGACCTCAAAATCCTCTGATATCAGTAACTGGTGCTCAACGAACCATGACAAACACATTAATGCCCAATACTTCTGTCTACAGACAGTAACGCTCTCCACCTACAGCGTAGATTAATCTTGAAATTATGATGCCGCTTTTAATCAATTTGCTCTGGCACGGCTTTCTTCCAAACGTAAAATTTATTATTGATTAAAATTCAGATACTTCAAGAATTATCATGTGTTCAAATTACAACAATCGCAAGTCTTACATACATCAGACGATACATTTCACATTATTGAAATGTAACTGTACGAATCATTTCTTTTATTCTTTGAATCACCACTTCGACTCGGACATTGCTTTGGTTCAACCTTTTCTCACTCCCAATATTTCCACTAAAAATAAATCAAACGTTTACGTCAACATTGCAACGACGTGCAGAATAAACAACGGCCTGATTGCCTGGCGTGGGCCGGTGACCTCGACCACGCCGTCCCGGGTGGCCAGTCGCCGTCACACGTTTTCCTGCCACGCGCGCACGCACGCACGCCGCTCATCGATTGGGCCGCGTCGCGAGCAGCAGCGGGGGCGGGTGAGCACGTAGCGTGTCCTTGATGGACGATAGATAGAGGGTGGCCATCACCCCACGCGGCTACACCGACACGTCCCGAAGGACGACAGGATGGACACGCTGCGTTCCCAGGTTGCTTTTTCATAATATTCGATCTTCGGGGACTAACGAGGGAAGTTCGTTTGGTGTGGGTAGGCTTTTACTTTGGGAAGGGAGAGAACGACATTAGTTGGGCAATCGGATGCATAAATATAGATACAAAGTATTGATTTAAGTAACTTTTGATAGCCCCGAGAAGCGAGAGGAAAATGTAAGAAGTACAGATTGGAAATGTTCTGCCCATACCGATGTAGTGATAAAATACGTAAATTGTAAAAATAACATAATAAATATTCTGCATTTTTTAGCAATTCCCTACTCCAGTACTAATTATATTGAATCTAGGTACTGACTAACGTGGTTCAGTGTATCAACTGATGCCACTGCAATACCTCTGACCTAGAGAGCCTAGGGTACGACTCCTGATGGTGACAGGATTTTCGACACCACCTAGCTAGGTCGAGTTCAGCCGCCGTCTGTAAGCGAATTCTAGAGGCCGGCTGCTCCCATCGGTAGTTTTTCGTAGTTTCTCCGACCAATATCAAGCGAAAGCCTGAGCAAACCGGCCATAGACCGTACGCGATCCTTCGTTCCTCTTACTTGTCCTATCCTCATACCTCCGTACACAAATTCACACTTACATGTATTGCACCATCACACATGTCGGTAGAACAGTCGGTGGCTTAGAGCTTGTTGGGGCGCTGCCCCACTGGGGGAGATACCGAGATAAGGAAAACCCCGCAAGCAGACGCGTAGTCCGGCGACGATTCTAAGCACCCAGCGGGAGATTGTTGTTATTATTATTATTATTATTATTATTATTATTATTATTATTATTATTATTATTATTATTATGAGGTACCACTAAGGTTGCGAAGTAGGTTTATTGGTGATACACATCGACTCTGTAGGTGCGGACATGTTTTCTCCATGCCAAGCTCACCACGTCAAACGCCAGATCAAGAAAGGGTGCTGCGTCAACAAAACGGGAGTTGGTGATCTTCAAGCAACATGTCTGAGTGATTGTGGAGATGATATATCCTGTAAAAGTGAGTGCACTTGGATCTTGAAGTGGAGGACTTAAATCCATTTTTTTTCCGCTCAATTAATTCAGTCTATTCAGAACGAGTTGTAGTTGCCTTTGAATGACGTTCATGCTATTGGATGAGCAGAAAATGGCAAAATCATTAACAAAAAGCGATGCCTTTACAGGCTCTCGTAAAACTGAGCAAGAGTCATGAGTCATGATGCCTCTATATCCGTCCACAATTGCGAAAGTGTTGCCGGTGTAGAACTTTGTGCACGAACTGACCTCTACATTGTGTCCCATAAATGTTCCATAGGATTCATGTCGGGCGGGCTGGGTGGCCAAATAATTCGCTCAAATTGTCCAGAATGTTCTTCAAACAAATCGCGAACAATCGTTACATCCATATTAATTTCACAGTTGTTTGGGAAAATGAAGTCCATGAATGGCTGCAAATGGTCTCGACGAACATAACTATTTTCAGTCAATGGCCATTCATTATTCTTTTATATTATTGAAAATTGTAACAGTAAGGTTAAAAATAAAGCCCCTTGTCGTTCCATATCTCTAAACCAACAATGAGATGGTTATCGCGAGGTAGCCATTTGTTTCGAACTGAGAGCTCGTCAAACAAGGCTCATGAAAATCGAATTCGTTCGTCTGTCCGACCGTTCGTTCGTCAGTCCGGTTATACGTTTGACCTTCGTTCGTCTGTCCCACTGTTCGTTCGGCTCTTCATGCGTTCGTTCGGCTGTCAGGGCGTTTGCTCGGCTGTTCAAGAGTCGTTGGACTGACCGATCATTCGTTCGCCTATTCCCCTGTTCGCATGTCCAATTGTTCGTCCGTTCGTGGGTGAGTGAGTGCTTGCATCCGCGTATTTGTTCGTTCGTTCGTCTGACCGTCCGACCATTCGATCTTCTGTGCGTTCGTCCAACCGTCCCTCTGTTCGTCTGACTGTCCGTCCGTTCGTTCTCTTCCCCCCCCACACACACACACACGTACATGCATTACTCTACCATACATCGGGAGACAAGTTGGGAGGGGAGTACTTACGTCGAATAGGGCGGTCCCCGCTGGGGAAGATATCTGGATAGGGAATCCTGCTAACATGTTTGATCGATGTATTGTTAATTTCAGCTATATCGCCTGCTATGTTAATTGTTTCGGTATGTGCAGAGCTTGTTACATCCTGTAACGTGACAGAGTTCCTCCTCTTGAAAACGCAAAGTAAGGCGTCGACTAAGTCGTCTTGTGATGTTTACCCTCCAGATATATTATGTAGGAACCTGAGGCAAGATCGAACTTCCGACTGGTCACCTGTCATGAGTGGTAGTGTTGTCATGTATATGTTTATGGAAGGGGAGAGTAGGGGGCAAGGGTGAGGGAAAGATTGCGCGCAGTCTTGGCTCATTTGTTAAGGTATTGCTCCGCCTTTCTACTTTCTCGCTACTGATTACGCAGTATAAAGAAAGTATTGTAACGCTGCAGGAAAAAAAGGCGAATTTCCGACTAAAAAATCTTATTGCCTAGTTCTGGTAACAAAAATGGGGATAAACCTTGTCCCTATATACAGTAAATTATTTCCTCCCATTGTGTGGACAGAATCCTGTTTTGTGGGTCCTTGATAGCAAAAAGTCGATTGACGGTAAAACGTACCTCCGTCCGTCCGTCCGTCCGTCCGTCCGTCCGTAAGTTTGTTCGTCCGTTCGTCCGTCCGTTGTCAACACTACCGCGCAAATCGTTCAGCCAATTTTCTCCAAAATTGCTTTTCCTCACTTTATCTGTTAGTCACTTTCCCTGAGATGGAAGGATCATTCAACGATCATAATGCTGTCGTGACCCCCTGAATTTGAAACTGATATTTAAATTTTTGGGGGCAATTTACATGAAACCCCTGGGACACTTTCAAAATTATAAAATAATACCTTGAAATTTTTTATTAATATTGATCTCGGACAGCGTAACGAACGTTTAAGAGAATGGTGTCGATCTCATTTTCTCTTGATATCCCCATTTTTTCGAAAATAGCAAAATTTCAAATTTTTTCAGCTTCTTTCTACAACTAAAATATTGAAGATAGAGATTTTTTCCTCAATAAAATTTGCTCTTTAAAGACAGATTTTGAAAAAATGGTATGTAAATATTTCGAAAATCTGAGTTCTTTTTGCGTAATTTTGCAAAAATACTGGCCATTTATAATATTTTTAAACAATTTATTCTGAAAAAACGGCACCAAATTTAATTAAATTTTGACCTCAATTAGTGGAAAGGAAATTTAAAGTGATGGTACAGGTCTCACAAATGTTAAAATCCCTGATTTTCGAATATCGCAAAAATTAAAAAAATTTTCGGCGTCTTCCAACACTACAATTATCAGGATAACGAAATATGTTGACAAAAAACAGGACTTTAGATAAAGATTGGTTCAATTTTTCGAAAATGTGCGTATTTTTTCGCTTAATTTTGCGTCAAACAAGCGTTTTTTAAAATGTTTAAACAATTATTTTCTGAGAAACGGTTCCAATGTTTTTCTTTACATTGTTTTCAAGTACGTAGCAAAGAAAGGCAAAGAAAGTGGTGCTGGTCCAATTTTCGGCGCAGTCTCTGTATTTTCGAAAAGCGAAAAAAAAAAAAAAAAAAAAAACATCGAGATGGTATATGCAAATTTCCTGGGCTCCGTTTGAGGCGGTGCTGTAACACATTGGACTCTGATTAGCAAGCAGATACATTTCAGACACATAACGGTCGTTTATGTAAAAAAGTAAATGATAAATAAAGTATTATTATATTATATTATTGTAAACTTATTATAACGTGTTTAAAGTTAGCTTTTTTTATTCCGTAGTATTAGCACTGAGCCTGAAAACTTCTGAAGTATATGCCAGAAATTTACACATTTATTCGAATGTACATGTGAGTACAGTGAGTACAGTGAGTAATATTTAACTATCATATCTACAAATTTGTGTATAATAATATTCGTTCATTTACGGTTTCATATTTTATTTTAACTTAAAATTACGATTTATATATATATATATATATATATATATATATATATATATATATATATATATTGTTGAGGTTGAATTTGAGCTATTGTACCTTTTGTCAATTATTTTCTTTTTTGTTCATTATTTGCATTACTATTTCAGTGACCACATAAATAAAAATGCTCCTCCCCTTTGAACGCCAATTCAAAAGACGCTACTATTCACCTATTAGCTAGTGTCCATCTCTGTGTGACGTAATACTGATGGCGAGATGGTTCCCTGGATATTACTATCCGTATGATGAGATAAGGATTTTTACCGAACAAAAGCGTTCAGCTCATATGTTGCCTACCTAATCGAGCTTGATCGTGACGTTTCTTTCACTGCCCTTGGATTTATCTAAGTACCACATTTGTCGTTTTTATTCTCCCAGAATTGTGATGGAAATTGCCATCACCTGCCTGAAATGATCGTTGACGAGGAAGTGAGGAGGAGAGAGAGTAGTGGATATGATGTATTCACAGAAAAGACACGGAAAAGGAGAATAGCAACATAGAGGCGGGAAAGAGTAAATGATTCTGAAATACTAAGAGTAGAATGATACTTCTCAGAATGGTTTGTCACTGTGATGGCGTAGAACATGTGTCTACTGAACATGTGTTTGCTTTGACATCGTTCCCCGAAGTCGCTCTGGTCTTTGTAGTCGTACAGCGTATCCTTCTTTGGCCGAGCTCACGAAAATGAACGCCTTCTTTCTACCGCTCTCTTTACTTGTTTCTCCCTCGTGTGAAGCCTCTGCTCTGGCTGGGAGACACATGTTCCAGAGCCTTCACGCATTTTCTCCTCGGACTTTGTGGTTCTGCAACGGCGAATCTACTTCAATACTTCTATGTCTATGCCAGACGTACGCAGGTTGCTTCCGGGCGAAGTTTCTTTTAACATTTTTTTACTATTTCTCCCTATACTATATTCCCTTACTGTACGAAAAGAATCGAAATCACCTCAACAACACGATTGCCTGTCCACGGTCGTCCAGCACTGTTTATTTTGTAAAACAAAAAGAGTTGATTGAAACACTGCGTCTGAGATGCCATGGTAACTGCTTTCTCGTAGGAGGAAACTTCTCCTTCTATGTAATAATACCGTTTGAGGTGGCTAAGGGCAACAAAAACTGACTGAAGTGTGTCTGGCTGTGAGACCCAATGGTAGCATGTTTTGACACTAGCTGCACAGCTAGGTGGAATACAGCCGTAGAACTAAGGAGAATTCTAGCGTCCGCTTACTCGATCGGTACTTGTTCCTCGTTTCTCCAATCAATGCCGGAGCAGTATCTTAACAAACGGGCCACAGACCGAGCGCTATCTTTTCCCTCCTTATCCTTGAACTCTCCTCTCCTACGCGCACTCTCGCTCTCTCTCTCTCTCGCTCTCCCATGCTCTCTCTCTCACTATCTCTCTCTCTCTCTCTCTCTCTCTCTCTCTCACACACACACACACACACACATACACACACAAACACATACATATATAAATACATGAACTGCATCACCACATGTTGAGATACCAGTCGCAAGTTTAGAGCCTGCCCCTCGTCTCCAAAGCGTCTCCAAAATTTACGGTCTCCAAAGTTTTAGTTGTCCGAATCGCAACGACATAAGCCAACGAACCCGGTCCTAGTAATTCTTAAAACTAAGAAATATTCTATAGAATTTTGCAGAAAACATTTTAGATGGGAAGTATACAAAACTTACAATGTATTTGTTTGCTTGAAATAAAGTCACGTGGCTTTAATAATAGATCGGAGGCAGATACTGTGAAAGTTTGTTTATGATACTGACCCTCAGATTGTGCATGCTTAAGAAATAATCATTGTTTTGTTTGTTTATGTTTAATTTTTTGCTTTAATCTGGGAACTTGAATGTAACCAACAGATTCGCTAATTCGCACTCATTTCAAAACATTTTTTTTTATCAAGTCGCGAAAACAATGTACCAAATTCATTATTTTCACTGCTATTTCAATAATTATTTGACAGTTTAATTCTGCTAAGAAGAGCTACGATATACATTTTGCTTCTTTCGATCTTTCATTGCGTTTTCTGCAGCCCGCATTGGGTTGGAGATGCATTCTCAGCTCAATTTATGGGTAAACTAAATGTCTTCCACATTAATGTTTCCCTATGAGTCTAGTCGTAACTTTAGTGTGTTTTATATTTATTGTTTACTGCTCTGAAGTTTGATGATATGACCTTGGCTTGATATGGCTCTTTCAGAATGCAATGTTAAATGTTTAAAATAATTACTTTCTCGTATTATTTTTGTCTTATTGATTAAACAAAATATCAATACAACTATTATTCACTATGCTCTCTTCCATAATTTCCGATTGGTTAAATCATTTTTATACCTAAATAATGAATGATAATAAATTTGAAATTTCTTTATTGAATATTAGCGAAAATACAGGCATATGATATGTAATTTATTTACGAAGTATGCATGATTTACATTGAATATCGGTATGCTCGTTTGTTTTATCACCTACGATATCAAGGCTGTTTCTCAGGCAGAGTACATATTTCGTTATTGCGTACGAAAGTGCGGGCTTTCCCGCGCATATCAGTTTCTTTTTACGGCCGTGTTAACTGCCGTCTCTGCAAATAATGCATCAGCCATCAGAAGCTTCCGCTCGATAAAAAAAAACGCGGTAGTCAATGATTCACGTTCGGATCCACACGAATAATTAGATGCTACATGAATAGTAACAATAAATATATGAGCTTGTGATGATTGAAAGATAATTTTTATACATTGAACTTTTATTTCTAACATTATGACCTATATCTACGGTAAAATTATTTCAACCTAATATTGGATAGATTTACGTATCTCACACGGATAAATTATTATTTATGAAATAAATATAACACGGAAGAGAACGTAGGATGAGTACTTGTCTCTCTCCGAGGCTACCATGTACGTGCAGACTGGTTTTGCTTATCTGCTTTTACTAATACTGACATACGATTATGCTGACATTCCTTGAAGAAAAACCAAGTTTCCTAACGAATTTTCAACGATAATTTCTTTCTTTCTTATTCTTTCTTTTTCTTTCTTTCTTTCTTTTTCTTTCTTTCTTTCTTTTTCTTTCTTTTTCTTTCTTTCTTTTTCTTTCTTTCTTTCATTCCCTTACTTTATCTTTCTTTTTCAGTCATGTAGACAAATATTTTCAATGGTGAAATTTTTCCTTCAAAATTTAATAGATCTTTGACTGTCTCAAAGTAACAAAGTCGTGCATTAAGAGGAGACTAACTATCCAATTACTGTAAGTGCGGGAAAGGAAGATCATTATTGTACATTCTTTAACAGCAAAACACCATTAAAAACTAAGACAGTCTTTACTCATTCTTAATGCATATAACTCAAGACGCAGAAACTTCGCACATCCCATAAAAGATTCACGTGAATAAATGGCAACGTTAAGGACACAGGAAGCACACCGACTTTCCAAGTTGAGGCAACCAACACCGAACTTCGCTACACATAAAACATGAGAGAAAGACATAGGACACGGTGTAACGAACTTGGGGACGTTAATGAACACTTTTAGTAGAAGAAATTTTTTAAGCAAATTGAGCGAGTAAATTGAAGATACAGGCGTGATCTTAAAAATGCCTTGGATATTATTCCCTAATGGGTACTCTTTTTGTTCCCTCTTCATCGTAGTACGAGTTCAGAAGCGAGTGAAAAATACTAACATGTTTAACTTTTTGGGGAAAGGTCCCGCCTATCGTCAGCTGTGTTTAAAACTGTTGTTTGAGTTAGGTTAGAATTTTTCAACTGGAACAAATGAATGGGAAGCGAGTGTAAGAACCAAAATTTCTACTTTCTTGAGTGTTTTAACGTAATAAATAAACAGAACGTGATGATCTTTCGGAACTTTCAAAGATCTCACTAAGTACTTCGTAATAATGTTCTTAAATTTAGCGCACAATCTACACAAAAATATTACGGTCTATATGATACACCGAAATAGCAAATTGTTCTGGAATCTCGTTTTTCATTAGGATGGAATGCCGAATAAATTATGTAACTTACTCATTCTACAAAACAATCATCATTAATCCGGACACCCAAAATACCAAATTACTGGTACTTACTCGTGTATGTTCAACGGGGAAGCAACAAAATTATTGTGTACTTATTACTGAGTCTATCCGAAAAAAAGATACATAAAAAGTTTTGAAGTACCCTATAACAAATTTTAGGAGTTTCAACTAATCAGTACAATCGTTAGTCTTGAGAAAAACCTAACATCTAGTTCTAATGAGAAAATCAAGAAAATTTGTAGAAGTGTTACAGCACGTCACATCAGGATGCAAATTAATGGCGGCCCCCCTACAGAGTACATCTGTAAGCACAATCAAGTTGCAAATATTAAATAAACAAGTGCAAAACCAAGGACCATTTCGGCATAAGCGATTGAGCAAACCCAGAAAAACTCCAGTAAGGGTGACGGCTTAGTGCCGAACATTATCGGTACATAGGAATGACTGGACAAGCCCGTAACCCGGAAAATCATCCCGGCGAAAGAAGTCCGAACACATAAATGACTGTAATTTCTTATGAATTAATTGTGTCTTAATCGATATTTTATTAAGAACTATGTCCGAAAAAGTACAACCCAGGTAACTTTACTTTATTCGAAACAGTCTTTTCAATATGAACTTCCATAGTACAAATAAAATATTTAAAATTAATAAAATGCTTTAAAAATTTAAAAGCGTTGGATGCCCCAGATTAAGCTAGTTTGGGAGAAAGGTATTTGAGGTCTCCAAGAATGGGAGTGTTTTGCATAAGGAATGAAGAATGAAGAAGTGTAATTAAGAATCCACTCTACATTTAATGCACTAAGGAAAGATGACAATATATAATACTTATAAGAAACGAGCGACACAAATAAACTGTTGGTTACGGAACTACTCCGGTTGTGCATGAAAGATATTTAAGGCGAAAAACAAGTTCGCAAAATAAGCCATACTTCGGAAATCAGGCGCACACTCAATCTGAAAACACTCTGCAGCACACTTTAGCGTCACGCATAACTTGAAAATAATGCGTTCCGGAGCCTTAAATTCAGGTTTTCGCTTCCCCATGAAAAACAAGTTAAGTGTTTTCTGCTCTAATCTACAAAACTATATCCTTTTGGACTTTTTGGATATTTCAATGTTAGCAGGTTCCCTCTCCTCACAGCATGTGTTACCAGAAATCGCTGAAAGTTGTGTTCCAGTGTGAAACTATTTTCACATGTAAATAAACGATTTAAAAAGTATTCCTTGTGGAGATTGCAATTTTTTGTGGTGAAAATTTGTGGACGTTCTACTACATTTTTTTAGGTTTCCGCTCTCCTGGATTCTCTGGTTATCTAGAAGTTCCCTTTTCATCTAAACTGGGGAGCTACTCCATTTGCCACCATAACGTTTATAAAAATATTTCGTAATAAAAACTTAAATGTTTGAATTTGCAGTTTGATTTTCATATTAACATTTTTGGGAGCACGCGGTGAATAAGTGGGGGAATATTTGCGGATCACGCTGAGAACATACGAGCAAGCATGAAGAGCTGGGGTTTTCAACCTTTTTCTTGCGTCGACCCCTTTTAAAACTATGGTTTGGTTCATCAATCCCCTCAACTTTTTCTATAATAAACAGCATTGAAAATTATCAAAATAAGAATAATTCCACATAAGTGATTTAAAGATAACAATCGGGCAAATAATGTAAACAAGTTTTGGAAAAAGGATTATATTTTTTTAAATTCCTATGGGTCACTACTACTATTTTAAACGTGCAAATATAAATTGTTTCAAAAACCAAATCACAGATTATAATTGAAATAAATTTTTATCTTATTAATGTGAATTATATGGAATTCCAAAAGATAACCGAATTTGTTATTTATTATTAGGTATTTCGTAGTTTTATATTACTATTAATAATAATAATAATAATATTAATAATAATAAGGGGAAGAAGAAGATGCGTATTTGCTAAGCTTGCTAAAAAGCGTGTTTACTAATAATGAAGCGATTTTTCCCCAATGCTAAAGTGTTTGCTAAGAAGCGATTCTATCCCAAAAGCTGTCTGTCGTTAATGATTTTAGCAATGACATCTGAATGAAATTTGGCCTTGACAAATGTGCAAAAGTCAATTTAAAGATAGGCAAAGTGACGTCTGAGAACATTGAAGTTGATATGCACACAGTGATTCAAGGTCTTGAGCCAGGGAAAACTTACCAATACCTGAGCATTGAAGAATGTGAGAACATCTCGAACGACACAACGAAAGAGAATTCGTAGGGAATATTACAGAAGAGTGAGACTTGTCCTGCATTCCTCTCTGAACTCCAGGAATAAAATCTGCAATAGCTTGGCGGTACCTGTAGCCGAATACGTTTTGGACTAGTGGACTGTACTGAGCAATAATTTCGAAACTTGTATCGAAAAACCAGAAAACTGCTTAAAACGCATTATATCGTCCACCCTCAAGCTGATGCACATAGACTTTATGTGTCACGTGAGGAAGGAGGAAGAGGCCTCAGACAAATTAAAACCTCCTGGCACATGGAATAGTGGGGATGAGAAAGGATGTAGACAAAAATATAGATGACCCATTAATGAGGCTGGTCATTAAATCGGACCGAAGGATAGAAAACGAGGCATTGTAAGTGTAGCAAGAAGCATTGCGAAGAAAACTATGCACACACGCAGAATAACACACATACTGCACATCTTATGCTACTTACGCAAAATTTGTGTAAGAACCTGGCTAAACTCCCAAGTCATTCAAAAGACTACGAAGTACAAAACATTGCTCTATTGGGAACAGCCCACATTTTGCACAAAGTATTGTATAAGCACCGACACTCCATAGATCTGCTATTTAGGAAGCTGTTTGCAACCCGGAGTAGATTTTATATTCAACCGACTTATAATAGTCGTGAATGAGAGTAATAGTAATAATAATAATAATAATAATAATAATAATAATAATAATAATAATAATAATTAAAAATATTAAATAATAATAATAATAATTAAAAATATTAAATAATACTAATTTTAATAAAATATAAAATAATAATAATTATTATAATAATTATTATAATTTTAAAAAAGTATTGAATAATAATAGTAATAATAATTTTTTAAAAATTCAGATTTTTTTTGTAATCAATGGGATTTACATCTTCACTATACCGACCAGTCGTCAGTGCGTATTTGGATATTACCCCCAATGAATCCCGTGATCATTACCGTCTCCTTTAAAATGTCACCGACGCCCCTGGGGGTCGATACCGACTCCGTTGGGAACTCCTGAAATAGGGGATTTTACGTGTAAAATCAAGCGCAAACGTGCGCACGAACATGCGGGGAGACGTTCGAAGGGGCATGAGGGAACACATGTAGGAAAATCTGTGAGAAACATGCGAGGGAATCGCTGAAGAACATGCGAGGAATATGTGGGACATGTTGAGAACATGCCGGGAAGAAGCAGGACAACACGCGTAGAACGTGCAGGAAATATATTTGGAAACATGCGAGAGGAGGGGGCGGGTATGTGAAGCCTGGGTAATGTTTTCTAAACTAGTATTCTTCAAAATGAGATCCATTTGAACTTTCTTTTAGGGCTTTGACGATTTCTCTCTCTCGGGTACCCCTACTCCATGGGTGGTCTGAATGGAGTAGAAATCTGGGTAAAAAGAAACTGAAGCGTTAATTGCTCTGACATGACCAAATAAGTTTTAACATATAGTTCTGGGGCTGACCGTCCGAAGTTGTGAAGCAGTACCTGCTTTCACTTATACAACTACGATTTACAAAGTACAAAATGTGTATATGAATCCAATTGTTCCTCAATAATGTACTAAATCATATCATAATTATTTCCTTTTCCCGGTAGTTAAATAGATTTTTTTCACATTACAGTTATCATACACAGCTCTAAGCGTTTGTAAAAGTACCAAGATTAAATTTATTTGTAGTTGATTCTAATGAATAACAAATCTACAATGATCTCTGCTTTCGGTTCATTAATAAAGATTTACAAAAATTATAAATGATATTTTGTATCTCATACACTCTACGTTTGAGAAAAGGATATCAAAATGTTTTACAAAAATAAAACTCACAATTCCAGATTTTTGTACGGGTTAAAGAATAGAACCTCTGTAGGGCGAAGAATAATGATCAGCCAAAAGTCTGTGGTACTAATACCCTAACTTAATCCTAATTAACTGAAAGGCAGATTCCCAAAAATCATTTCTCAACACCTTAAAGATTTTCATTTTATCTTAAAGCATCCTATTTTCGGAACCAAACCTTTACATTAACCTTTATCATCAATACGAGAAACAAAAATACAAATAAAGAATTTCCTGTCACGCATCGCAGATTTTTTTCAGAACTCAATGTTTGGACATTTCCTAGCACTTTACCAAGAGGAAAAAAAATAGAGAAAAATAATCTAATTCTCGCAGAGGCGTGGGCTCTGACAAACCGGATGCAGAGGGCCACGTGGGCGGCGACCGGATGGCGAACTTTTACTCACTACATCCTGTCCGTGGTAGCTGTGGGCGGGCGAGTGCTCTGCGACAGCGGCGGCGGCGGCGGTGGCGGTGGCGCGCCTCCCGGGCACAGCCCTCTAGACGGTGGTGGCCTTCGCTGTAACTAAAGCGCACTAAACAGCGGGCGGTGGGCGCCCGCCGCCGTGGCCTACACATGCTCGTGCGGGATCGATGCTCGGCGGGGAGATAGCTATCGTCGGCCGCAACTTGCGGAGACGCCCGTGCGACACAACGCGTGAGCGATGTGAGCGGAACCGGCGGAACCGAACGATGGGCTGGTGGGAGTGTGTGGGAGTGGGTTTGCGTGCTTGGGGTGAGCAGGGGTGGGCAAAAGGTGAGCAATGAAGGATGTGCAATGAAGGGTGTGCAATGAAAGGTGTGCAATGAAGGGTGTGCAATGAAGGGTGTGCAATGAATTGAATTTGCCTTCTTTTACGTGGCGAGACTCAGGCCATGAGGCCTGCTCTTCCGTCTGACCACGCAAATTCCACTACGCTCCTTTCACCAACCATGGGAGAAAGAAGGTATTACTTGGGCGACGAACCAGGCGATTTGAATTTAGCTCAGAGGAATCATTTAGGCTTGAGGATCTTTCACATGCAGTAAGTCTACTAACATGGGACAGCCGGCTTTACTTCCTCTCCGAAAGAAGGCGTACGAAGGATTTTTTCGCCCTTAAAAATCCACGGCTTCGATCGGGTTCGAACCCGCAAACTTGGATATAACAGTCCGATACGCTAACCGTTATACCATCGCCGCCGCGTGCGGGTGAAGGGTGTGCAATGAAGGTACAGAGAAATTACTCTAAGAAGGGAACCCTTTGGCAACTACTGGTCGGCTACTTAACTGCAGGCTATGTACCCTCTCCCTCAGAAAAAATGTCGTTCAAAATTCTATCTTCCACACCGCGCCGACAAACTTGGACACCCCTCGGCCTGGGGGAGGGCAGGGGGAGGGACGCGTTGACCAATCGCTAGCAGGTAGAACCACAGTTGTCTGTGATTGGTGCAACATCCCAAGGGGCAGAAAGAACGCTGTCTCAGGGGGAGGGGGCTAGTTCGTTTACGTACAAGACGGAAATATCGTCATATTTCCCTGCCGAAGGAGGTAGTTTGCCTGCGCGTACGCCACGACGAAAAAAATATTTCTAAGCGGGGTTTTCCGTCCAGAATGATTGTCTATAGACCAGTAAATATTTATCATTTTAGCAACAATTATTCTAACTTTTAGTAATCGATTTGTAACTCCTGACAAAATGCTATTTTGAGATATTCATTTCAGGCACAATTTGCGGAGCCTTCCCGGCCGTTCTAACGCATATTTCGAATTTGTTTATAAAATTATAAATTGTTGCAAAATTGTTAATTCGCTGTTTTTGGTTCTGGGACATCGGGAGACTCTCCCCACTTTAGATTTGCAAAATTTGGAAATTGTTTATAAATTTGCAATTGTTGCAAATTTTTATTGTCTAATCTGAATGGCGTTTAAATGTGATGCAAAATTCCGGAATCCGTTCGGTGCTATTATATCTCGTTCTCGAGATATATGTAATTGTTTATAAGAAATTAACATCTTAGTAGACCCCATTTGTTTGCGCTTAATTCATTCGCGCTAGCAGAATAGCGTGGGATGGGCCTACTGAAAAAACAGTTCTCCAATGCCGCGCTTTTGCCTGCCACATACGCTTAAAATGCACTTGCTTGTAAACAAATTCTGTGGCCAATTTAATTATGATAAATTCGTATTTTTACGGCGAGTATGAGCCTAACTTTTATTTGGTTTTTATATTCTCTTTTAAGTCCTGCAATTTGCAAGTCGATATATTTATCAAATAGGAAAGAAATTGATTATAAAAAAAATATTTTTCAAGGTGCATTACGCCCAAACAATTGTTTCTGTTTTTCTATCAAAGGGGTGTTGAGCAACCGAATAACTGTATTATTAATTTTTTTAAGTCCCCTGTTAACACCGAGAGTCAGAAACTATTTGTTCCTCTTGTTTAACCATTACCATTAAAAAATAGGGAAACATATTGCTTAGCTGTTTGCTATAAACTGCACTGGATTGGATGAAGGTAGTGTTAAGGTTTTCAAATACAGAAATATTCAATTTTGTGTTTTGAAAGATCACATGAGTAGAATCACACATCACAATATTTACACAAGTATAGAAATTTCTAAATAAACGTATATAAACTTTAAGTTAATACTTTCAATTCAATTTATCATTCCTTTCTAAAACTGTTAATTTGATGATTTCATTGTATAATATTCAAATCAGAGCTTTATGTGCTAAATCTACGCATTGTTAATACATATTTTTAAACAACATTAATATATTTAATATACATTTAAAAGGTTTTTAGATTGGCGAACGTTTCACTGAAATTTCATGAATTCCTAAATGCTTGAAAATAAATACTTGTAAAATTAAATACTTGTAGAGTGTGAAAATATAACAAACTCACGTATTTGGTAAAACGAGTTGATATTACTAAAAGAAAGCAAAACAGATGTTATAACAATTCAAAGAGATTTAGCGTTTGTTTACAGTTTAGTAAATATCAATGCACTAGCATTTCCCAGTGAAAATACATAGAACGAACTTGGTGGTCAAGTGATATGACCTTCCCAACACAGACTACATTTCAGTATCGTCAGAGTTCGAAGGTGGTTTGTTGGCCGCCATTCTACGAATCTATCAAAACCTTGAATTTTGCACGACCATCTGTACAGCGAGAACGTAGCGGTTTATTAAACGGAAACGGGCCATTCGAGGTATCTAATGTGCACTCTTTGAAAACGTTTAACCATTATAAACTATCCCTAAGAAAAATATCAAATAAACAATGTTAAAGGTCACCAGCTTAACATTGCCTTTACTATTTGAATGTTTTCAACATCCCCAACACCAACAGAAAACCCATGTTTTTACAGGTTATTATAAAACCAATTCAATAAATATAAGCATTTATTCACGTTATTATTTTTAAAACACTCAAATATCTACGATGTTATTTGATTCATGTCTTCATCGAAGATCTGAGATTAAAAAACTGATAAGCAGAGAAAATTAAAGTAATTTTGAGTGATTGATGAAGTTGAATGATCAAACGAAAAACAATGTTTCTTGCTTCATATAATGCTATCGTGTTTAACAGACATGTAATTACATGTGATACCTATATTTAAACATCCAAACTAATGAAAATTTTCAAAATTAAAATCATCAATAAAGCGTTGATTCATCAGCAAGGATTATATTATTAAATACTTTTTTGAGATTCATGTGCTCCTGTGTGAATAACGTAGTAAACGTGATTCGTATGATCCAGTTGCTCAGAATAATGCAAAACCTGCTAGACACGTACACTAAACATAATAGTTGTCAAATAGTTATTTACGACATGAGTATCATAAGATATCTTATTACAATACGAAATTGGAGAATTATCAAACAAGACTCTTTAGACGAAATTGTTAACCAATTGAATATTGTAATATAATGTTACCATTTGAATATCATAGAAAGTAAGACGCAATTTGTCAAAATTCATGTGAACTATAATTTTTCTTTAAATTTTACTCCTTATCCTGCGAAAGATGTGTGACAGTACTTATGTTAACAATTATACTGCCATGGGTTTAATTAATTAGTTTTCAGTACGCAAATTATTGTTTTTGGTTTTAAAGAAGCATGGATATACAGAGTATCGGGGAACGAAACGTCGAAAGTTTGAAAAAAGCTGTTTAAACAATTTTAATCATACTTTGTCTAATAAACTACATAGATATTTTGAATGGCTGAGCTGCAATAAACACGCAAATTTTGGTTTGAAAATATGATTTCTACGCAAAACTTTGCATTCTAGAATCATGTAAACAGACCAGAAACATGTAACATGTTTATTATTAACAATATAAATTAATATATTAGTTCAGAAAAAAATTAACCGAGAAATAAAAAAGCAGTCGAACTGTGAAAATTGGGTGCTTTTTTATTTCTAGGTTAATTTTTCTTTCTGATCAAATGTATTCATTTATTTTGTTAATCATAAACAATTTAGATATTAATGAAGTGTTTATATGCTTCTACAACGCAAATAGTTGCCTAGAAAACATATATCCAAACCAACTTTTGAATGTTTATTGCGGCTTAGCCATTTGGAATATCCGTGTAGTTTATTAGACAAAATAAGCTTAAAATTGTCTTAACAGCTATTTTTCGAAGATTCGACATTTCTTCCCCGAATATCCTGTATATAAAAGGCTTGATTTCTGTTGGTACGCGACGGAACGGCGTTCCGGTTCTTTGGAAATAATTATGAAATTATATTATATATAAGTAGCTATTGCTATTATATTAATAATTAATTTGAGGCGCGTTTCGGGGCCTAAGAATTTAAAAATAAAGGATATATGTATCATAATAACTCTTATGACGACACTGTTCTCAGTTACGTCAAGTTTTAATTTAGAGAATCAAAGTGAATGGTCTAAGTTTACTCACCTAAATAAAGTTTATCTTACTATACATACTATTTAGAAAGTGTTTTATGTTCAAAACAAGTGTTGCCTCAACAGCATATATTTTCACGTATTATTCGTAATTGCTATGCAATATTCAATACGGACTATGTGAACCTGCAAAAAAGAAACAAAAAAAAAAGACCTACTGCAGCAGAAAATATTTTCTACTCGTCGGGATTCGAACTCGGGTCTTTAAAGTTAACTCACCTGACACGGTTCCCCCTCACCACCAGGTACACGACAAGACTACCTCCTTTCCGATGCGAAAAGAAAGTGAAGCATTTGCAGTTTTAAAAAAAAACAGGGTGTTCAATTTATCTTAATACAAGATCTATTTTTAAAAAGAGATTTCATTAAACAAAAATCTCTAGCGTTCAGATTGTTTTTCGACAATGTTATAAAGATCAGCCGGGGCTAATATTATACAGTAGAAAATTGGGGTTAATGTATTACACTTTAAGAGTTGTTATTTATTTATGTCCAAAATTAACAAGAAAATGACAAATGATAGGAAATATATTCTATTATAATGACCATAGCAAACACTTAGAATGTAACAATATTTGGGAGGGAAAAAATCAAAACTAAAATGCCTAATTTTTCCAGTCAAAAACTTTACCACCGTGATATAAATCTTTTGATGTTACTTCGTTATTTTTTATGACACGATATTTTTGAAAATAGGTTATCATTAAGAAAGAATTAATATTCTTTTCTGCGTTACATAATGCAATAATAATAATCGTGTCATGATATATACAGCCTCAAATTTGTGGGGCTAATATGATACAACTTAAGAGGCTAATGTAATACAATACGGGTGTCGGGGCTATTTTGATACACTAAAAATTAACACGCAGACAACTGGAAGGGATTTTTTATGTTTAATATTACATCAAAGGCGCTAAAATTCCGATTTGATGTTGATAAACTATCCAAGTGTTTATCTGAGAAAGAAAGACCAGGCGACAATTCATATAGATTTCCTCGTTCTCCTCCCTACCCAGTACATGGTGATTCACTTATGATTATCAATTGGCGGAAGCTTCTGCTGTTTCAGTGCAGTTACTGATTTTTCACTGGAATCACAAGGAACCAGGCCTACAATAGGAGCTAACACCATCCCTTCAACTCCAGATATCAACTGTTCTCATCCAGTACTTTTGAGATAATACTGTTGGAAAAAAATTTAAAAAAACAGTAGCCCTCCAAAGAATAAGGAAGCGGTTAGACCCAATAGCAGCAATCATTACTAGTGAAGAGTGGATCATTACTAGGAAAGGTGGAGTGTTTAATTTACATTAATTTAATATCTCTTTTTAAAAAGAGATTTCATGAAACAAAAATCTCTAGCGTTAATATTTGTTTTCGACAATGTTAATAGGTATTTGTTCGCAATTTTCGAAAATTCAGATCGTTCGCCCAAAATTGAACGTACGCCACCTTTAAACATCTTGTGCTTCGAGGAATAGATTTACAGAAAAATTGGAGCTCTTTTTGAGGAAATTATGTAAATATGATGGGGTTTGGTGTAAAGTACCTTCAAAATTAAAAGATTCGTTTCAAATTCGAAGATTCGTAATATTAGCCAGATCGTTCAAGGAATATCCATTTTGGTGAAAATCGTGTTTACTTTAGGCTCTAGAATTACTCACACGAAGACGGATTCACAAAGAGGTTTTTTGGAAAATCACTTTTTCGGGTTCAAAAAACAAGCGTTTTGACAGCCTTGTGTATAGAAAATAAAAGAACAATACCAACAATCCACTTTTTTCGAACTAGCTACTTACAAAACGTGTTTTCTGTAAAAATTTCGACACTTCCTCCTACGGCATTACGTAACTCTTTACACGTGGAGGTAAAAAAATTCCAGAGTTACTGGGATTTGAACTCGGATCCCTGTAGTCTGTAGGTCTGGCTCGACCGCACTGTGCTATCACAGATATTTCTCAACCCGCTGTCCAAGCACACTTATTACGAAAAGAATAGTTACGTGATATTCATTGCACTTAGATTTTTTATTAGAGGAATGTTCTACATGTGTCAAAGGTATCAAATTCGCAATAAGAACCCAAACGATTACAACCCACGCAACTACATGGCTCATTTTACTTAGAAATATTTTCAACCAGAAGCCGTGGTCTTTAGAACCCTCTGTGGAAGTCGTTGCCGGTCTTATCTTTCGGCGACTATGTCCAAGGTTGAATTACGTCACAGATGAAAGTTGCGATAACGCTAGATCTCAACACGGGCGCTTGCAGACGTTCTGAAGCCAGAATCGCAATAGGGGCATATTTATACGTGATTCTTAAAGACATTAACACACTAAAATAAGTAGTGCCGCCTCAAAACACATGCTTTATGTGATATTTATAATGGATACGAATGATTATAACTATACAATTAACCGCAAAATTGTTTCTACCCGCAAAAATTATTCGCCGTGGATGAGGTTCGATCTTACGTGCCTAAGCTTCTCCAACAGTGCGCTTACCTGCTATACCACAGAAACTCTTATAATTTTTGTCTCTCACAAAGATGATTTTAAACTGTCATGTATCACAGATTTGACTAAAAAAGAACGTGAGGCGTTTAGATGCTTGTGTTAACTACAGGCGGACAAACAGACGTGTTGTCGTAAATAGATTTTTTAGTAACAAGGACCCACAAAACATGGATTCTGTCTACAAACGTATTGACGTAATGCACTATATACAAGAATAAAATTTGTCTACTTTTGTCGTGGCCAGTGATCGGAATTTAGAGGTTTTTGTCGAAAAATCCCCGTCCCCGGCGCATGATTACAATACTTTTTCTTCTTACCACATAATTAGCAGAAAGTAAGAAAAAATTGTTTTTCATTGTTTCAATTCAACGAAAATTTTCAATCAATTCCAAAGATGAAATAATCAGTAAATATTAAAAAGAGATTTATTAACAATATGAAATGAAATACAATAAGAAAGGAATCTTCTGTTCTTTACTTTGGTATTCTTAACAAATCTATAGGAAAATCATAATAAAGGCATTATTTCAACAACATTCGAATATTATTGTTAGAATCAATGGGAAAACTGTTAATGCCGGGTCCTGGTAACGTAAAAAGGGTTAACTAATGTTGTGAAATGTAGAAAAAAATCCTTTAACTCGTGTTGCCCGAAATCAATGTTTTGTGGGTCGTTGATACAGAAAAATCGAACGACGACGAAAAGCCTGTACGTTCGTGTGTCTGTTGATATGTCTGTTCTTGTGTCTGTTCGTCTGTCTGTCTGAATTTTCAAAAAAAAATATATGACCTTATTTATGAAATTAAAGAATTATTTATGGACAACAAATTTCATTTGAAAGAAAAATCTGTGTTCAATTTTAGAGTTGTAGGAAAACGCCGAAAAAATTCAAACTTTTTCCAATTTTCGAAAATTCAGAGTTTACAGTGGACATAGGACGTATGTCGCCTTTACAAGTGTATTTTACTCTATTCTTAGAAGAAATTTAAAGAAAAAATTTGGGGTCGTTTTTGAGAAACTTTTGAAAATGACCGACGGCTTCATGTAATGTACCCTCAAATTTTAAAGAATGATTTTTAAAATCTCAAAGTTTCAACAAGAATCACATCGACAAGGGATTCTTCAATTTGGAAAAGATCGTACGATCTGTTTAGGCGCTAGTAGTGTTCACAGATGGACGGAGAGACGGACAAACGCAGACAGACTGACGTTTTGCTTTCAATTGGTGTTTTGGCATCAAAGACCCACAAAACAGGAATTATGGTTACATCACGTGTTAGAGATTTTTTCTCTTAATTTAGTAACTGGATTTATCCACTCCTTTGTTTTCAGGGCCCGGCAATTCATTTTTTCTGCCGAAAATTCGCCGTTTTTTTTCGCGGAGCATTACACAACTTTCTCTATACTACGTATATTACTCCGTATGTATGTGCGTATACGAGAAAGTAAAAAGTTGTGTAATTATACGGAGGAAATCGGCTAATTTTCGACACAAAAAAACTGTAATTTCCGGGCCCTGGTGTCAAAAAAAGTGGATAAATTCAGTTGATAAATATAGAATAAAATCCTTTTAGCATGTGGTGTAGCCAGAAGCCAGGTTTGGTGGGTAGTAAATACAAAAAAAAAAACAAAAAAAAAAAAAACGATTAATTGTAAAACGTATTTTCTTCTGTGAACAATGCTAGCGGCTAAACTGTTCAGGCAATTTTCTCCAAAGTTGATATTCCGCAAGCGATCCGGCTGATGTCGAGCCCTCCTGAATTTCAAATCAATATTTTATTTTTGGATGGTACTCTACAAGAAGCCCCTGAAACATTTTCAAAAATTAAAAAATGGCATGAACTTTTCTGGTTAAATTTTATTTGCCGGATAGCGTAATGGACGCTATAAGACGATGGCGGAGATGATTAACGTTCATATATTTAATTTTTCCAAAAAATGCAACAAAACAATTTTTTTCCGGCGTTTTCCTACAACTTAAGTATTGAAGATAGTTTGTTTCCTTAATGAAATGTGTTCATCAAAAACAGATCTTCAAATATTCCTTTCAAATAATCAGTCCTTTAATAAAGATCACCTACAATTGTTTAAAAATATAAGTACTTTAGATAATTTTACAATTTTTGAAATAGCAAATTTGAATTTCCCCCGCTTCGTTTAACGAGCTGTCATTCTGAATTTCTTTTGAATTCTGATGATTGTCGGGATTGACAAGGCGCTATTACGACGCTGTATTTTCCATTTAATGTAAAAAAACAGTTAAAAATTGTGTGTAATGTACTGTAGGGAGAAATGTATTCTGTGAACGTTTTCTTAAATTTTGGTATCCCCTTGCCCTAACTCATATACAAGACGAATTCTGAGTACAGAAAGAAACTAGCGTTTATTCTTCAAATCGCACGAGCGTTTGCTCTTCGAGTTGCATTGATTTAATTGAAATTATCTCAATGAGGTTTTCTCTCTAAATAATAGTATTTAAATATAACATGAAAGAAAAACAGAAAATACCGGAATTTTGAAGGAACATTTATTACAAATTTTGATATTTTTTTGTTATAATATTCAACCATGGATATTTGAGATGTGTTTCCGAGAAGTTCATTGTTGGCGACATGAATGGGAAAAATATAACATACGGCGGCTTTGGCCGGTATTACACTATAAAAGTTATATGACATATCTTTGATAAAGAACTTTGTGGCAGTCTTTGAACTTTGATGAGAAAACTTTGACAAATAAATTTGATGAGCGTATTACATTTCGTCCAAATTTTATGTAGGTTTGCTCGCGATTTACAATCAATTACGCACAAATAGTTGTGTTTTGCTATTTTATGTTTTATTATAACTAATCTATGTTTAATGCTAATGTATCAAAAGGTAAATAAGAAAACGTTTGAGG
>BLKR01005386.1:0-81999 GCA_011170035.1 Teleogryllus occipitalis
GACCGTGCATGCGCGACTTTTGGCTTTTGTACTTCTAGTTTGGGATCTTGAAGTTTCTGTATAGAAACAGTATGAGAATTTGCACGAAAACTGTACCGTCTATAACGGGCTTTCAACTTGAATTGTATTTATTTAATAATCTGCAGTAGCGAAGCATTTCCGAGTCCACTATTTAGGTGTATGAAAATCAAATACGCTAACTGAGTTAGTTCTCTTCAATTTATTGTATGGCAACAGTCGCGGTACGGGCAACCCTCTTATTAAGACATTCCGCACTAGAGCTCAACAGAGCATCGGGCATGCATTCAATGAACCAACTGGGCTGCTGCGCACATCTGCAACTCGGAGCCGATAAAAACGGCGCAAAAATGCGTGACACGTCGGATCGCAACAGTAAACGACCTCGTCTGGTGATCGCGCCAGCGCTGACGCAACGAGGCCGGCGAAGGGCGTTATCTCCGGGCGGCGGCGAGTGACACGTGGTACAGCGGCGAGATCTACACACGCCCTCTTATGACGTGTGAGCGGGAAGAAAGTGTGATGGAATGCGAAGCCATTCAACTCTCTTCCCCCAAATACTTCGGTCACTGCTTATAAGTCTATCTCCGAGCGAGGCGGCAGGTGACACGTGGCGCAGCGAGTACTACGTTCCTATGGTTCGAATCCCGACGATTGCAGAATTTTCGACACTAGCTACATAGCTAGGTCGAATTCAGCCATTAGAGCAGAATTCCAGACGTCGGCAGTTCCGATCGCGTTTTTTCCGTGGTCTCTCCGATTAACACCAGGCGAATGCAGGAGTAGTTCCGGAACAAACAAACCGCGCGTTATCCTCTTCCTTGTCCTACCCTCACCTACTACCACACTTGTCCGGAGACGAGGCGGGAGACGAGGCGGGAGACGAGGCGGGAGACGAGGCGGGAGACGAGGCGGGAGACGAGGCGGGAGACGAGGCGGGAGACTATGCTACTTATTGTAGCATTCACATAACCGCGATAAAACTTCTTGTGCCAGATTTAGCCAGATTTTAGTACAGAAACGTATTTAACTTAAATTGTCTCAGCTTTCTCGCACTGTTTTTAGCGAAAAGAATTACGTGATATTTGCCGAGAACCCCTCCTCTCCCCACATAAGATTAAGTGAGATTCGTTTGCCCCCCCTCCCTAAAGACCCCATGTAAATTTTGGGTGGCGCCTTATGACAATGGCGCGAACGATGACTCCACTTTCTCGGTGAAGGACCGCCCGAGGAGAATGATGACAAGGGGCTAAGAGTGCCTATGCAGATGGAAACCAGGGACGTTAGAAATGTCCCAGGGATGATCGTTGGTCCACGGAGGTTTTTCAGGACTCAGCCCAAAGATGCCTATTCCGTTACAAAAGGTAATAATGTAATATATAAAACTGGCTGTTAAACAGGTTCAACGATTACACTTTACCAAATAATATAAATCATATTATGCAATTAAATGGCATCGTCTGTTTATCATATCCTCTGCAGCCTCAAGAGCTTCGGTACATGCAATTATGAGATATAAATTATGAGACTTCATTCACGTTGGCACAGATAAGGTGGCCAACGATATTCGAATCTAATTTATAGTGCATGATATATGATTTATATTACGTATTCAACCCCTTCCTTCTTTAGGAGATAATATCATAAAATGTGAGAAGTGTATTGTCAATAATGACTTGCCAATGCGAAAGAGAATTTCACATTTTTTCCCGAGTTCTGCGAATACGTAAGTTGTGCATGTTTTTCTACATTCCTGGCCATCTCCAGCACAAACTAAATGTGGATGTTCAAAGAGATTAAGCAGCTAATGAAATTAGTAAATATTCCGTGCAAGATTACTACCGTTACGCAGCAACAGTTGTATGACATTTGTATTATCAATTAGAGTATTCTTTGAAAATTTAATTATCCTTTACAGTTCTCATTACTAGTTTCGATCCGCATTACCTCCCTGCACTTACTGAAAAATATATTTTATTATAAAAATAGCCATAAAGGTTGTAGAGGCACTTCAAATGATTCTGCATTGATATAATGCTTTGTTGTTAAGGTCTGGACATCCTTCAGGGAAGAGTAAAAACGGAAGTAAGGTGTGTTTGTTCTACAATATAATTCAAGCTTTTTTCGGGAAGTTCTCTTGAACAATATCTAATTGAACATAACATTGATTGCAAAATCTTAACCCAACGTCCAGAACAAAAATGAATCAATTGAGCAATTATTAGCTTAAAAATAGTTAATACGCATTTCTTCAATTACAATGTCCATTATTTTGTAATAGAATGTCGTTATACTTAGGGTTGCAGTTTTCAGGCAGTGCACGAAAAAGTTGAGAGCTCCTTTATTTCCGGATCCAGTCATATTTTAGTACGTCTTTTACTTAAACTTTCCCGAAAAAATTCTCGATTTTCAATATAAAACACTGATTTCCGGTGAGAATAATAAGTCGTATTAGCATTTGTAATGGAGAATAATGTACACATAAATTGAACTAATACTTCTCATGGGAAGTCCTTCGGATAAATGAAAACAACACTCAGTTACCATTCAACTTATTCGTTGCTAAATTTAGCAAAAGACCAGAAACCTGTAATATTTAATTAATACAATTAATGGTGCAGCAAACTGACAGTCCTTCACAACAAACTTCATGTCCGGGATGGGAATTTGTAAATTATGTTTAGCTTCAAGTGACTGAGATAATACATCCAAATTTAAAGAGGTTAAATGTATTTTATTACAAAGTCATAAAATAGAATTAATATTTTTAATCATGATAAAGAAAATCGCAATATTAACACAGTTCTCCTACTGTGTTTGCGTATTCAAAATCAAAATTAAGGATGACGAGGTTGTGAATTGCTGGGGAATTCTGAGAAAAAAACCTTAAGCAGTCGTAAAATTCATGTTATGAAACAGAAATCTGTACACGACGACAAATAAGATAACACTACACGTACCTTCTTTATCTGTGTTTATTACATCTTTTTACAATGTCAGTGTCATGGTACTTCGCAATCAGAATCTTCGTGATTTTATATCTTTAGTTTGCAGATCGTTGAAGGGAAATATCGATATTAGCCATCTTGAACACTGATCTGTACATTTTATTGCGTCTGTCAGTATTTATTTCAGATTCAGTGTTTACATTTGAATTATTGTATCTCTCTTTCAGCTTAAATATACTAAAAAGGAATATTATAAACAGGGAAGAGAACCGGAAATTTCGGTCTGTGGACCAAAACTGGAACTTGCAAAAGGCAGTATTTCTCTACGGAACCGAAATGCTGGAAAATGAAACAGGTGAAATCAGGTTCAGACTATTCTTCTCCAACTGAAGTAGCGTTTGGGGCCGAAAGACACGGTCGTGTTTCTGTCCGCGGTCTGAAACACAAACCGGCCCACATCACGATCCCCTCCAAAAAAAAGGCTTACCTACTAAGGCTATTACTAAAATCAATCCTTATGGAGATATTCTATTTAATTTTGACATCATCGGATATAGTGAACCTCTGATATAGTGAACCAAAAATGTTAATCCCCAGAAATTCACTATAGCCGGAGTCGACTGTACCTTTCACCAGCGTGGCACCACCCCAGCCGGGAGGCCGGGACATCCAGCCACGAGCGAAAGGAAAGATCCCACGCGGAGCGTGGCCCGTTTGTTAGAGAACTGCTCATGCATTCGCCCCGGTGTTGATCAGAGAAACCACAAAAATCTACCTATCAGAGCAACGGGCCGCTAGATTTCTCTTCCAAACAGCGGCTAAATCCGACGTAGCTATGAAACTACTCGAAACAGCCACCGTCGAGGCTCGAACCTGGGACCTCCCACTCAGAGCCACAGCAGACTCATCAATTGATGCCCTGAGCCACCTAAGCCAGTAAACCACGAAAAACTACCTATCACATCAACCGGCCGCTAGATTTCTCCTCCAGACAGCGGCTAAATTCGACTCAGCTATGTAGCTACTCGAAACGCCTGCCACCGTCGAGACACGAACCTGGGACCTCCCAGTAAGAGCCACAGCAGAACCATCAATTGATGCCCTGAGCCACCCAAGCCAGTCTTACGCGTATGAAGTTATCTCCGCTCTAAGTCGGATATGGAGTGAATGAGCTAACAAGGCAACGGCATGGCACAGCACATGGACAGCGATGCCCCGCCGAGACCTTGGCCTAATTCACGAAGTGGAAGATGATAAAATGAGCCTCGCAGAGGCGCATAAAGAAGTCCTCATGCCGCCCATGCACTTTGCGTCTTCCGAGGGTGGATTAATGCACAGGCAGACTAAGCTCATGCTTAGGGCCATTGTTTGATGGAGGTCCCCAATATTTTGTTAAATGAAATTTTATAATCGTGCTCGCGTACTTAAAACATTTTAATGTACTTTTTAATTAAAAAAGGTTTCTGCTTGTTTTCAAATTGGTTTTCAATACGTATGTTTAATATTTCAAAAATTTTGATAATTAGTTTTTCGATGGGAGGACTCCTTTCCTAATTTTCTATTTAAGAAGTGTTTTACTGAACTTGCTGAACTTAAAAAAAACTTCAGTTAAATTACTGAACTTTTTTCTGAAAAAATGAAAACTAAATGTTAATAATAATTCTTTACAAACTCTTAAATAATATCTAACTTAAAGCTCATATTCATCCTCTGAATATCCACAAAATAAATTAGTGTAAAAATAACGAATATGAAACTTAATTTAATGTGGTGACATTTATTGAGCATATTAAAGATATACCATGAACCAAAATAGTTAATAAAGATCGATTTAAGTGAAATGATATTATTAGTTTGAATTGGCAGAATTTCAAAGAATTAGAAGAAATTTTCAGAATATTTGTGCGGAGGTTGAACATGTTTTACTTCATTACTTTCGTTTTACTTTTTATCATATTCGACGCCAATGACTTTCTTAGTGAAGTTCCATTTTAATACAGTAATACGGGTGTGAGATTAAGACTTTGTCCAACCATCAACAGTCAATCTAAAGTCACTTTTTCGTTGGGACTATAACAAAAATTTATCTTATCGTCCAAATTGCTTATACAACCACCTTTTGATTTTTTAATTAGCTCTTAATGTGTTTTATGGAAACATCGAGAAATGAAAAAAACAGAAACGATGATGTCTGGGTAAAGTAAATTATCTGACAGTCCATGCGATGAGAGCACATTTGGTAAACATAGTCGGTGGCCTCGCTCTAACGGAATGGACAAAACGCAACTGAAAATACTCTGATGAGACAAACAGCCACAAATTCGATGCAGCCACAAAACCCGATTTCAATAATCTCGTAGTCACAAGCAATCGTGTTCCCAAACCGATGGACATTGCATTTTCTTTTCGCTGTCCTTCTCTAATTTCCTGTCCGATTTCAGCGCCGATTTAGAGCGAATGGTCGGTGATGTGAAGCTTAAACCTCCCGCAGGGCACAATCGAATAATAATCATTAACGTATCCGGAACTCATTAACGCTTTTTGTCTCTCACAGGACGACCTCGGATCTCGAACCAGATCTATTGGAGGATTAGGACCGTCCAACCAGTTTCCTTTTCTCTTCTGGCGTTTCGATTACTTTGGCATGATTCTTGGAGCGTATGTGTATTGGGGACCAAATAAGCCCTTCATCTCTTCCCGCGGAACTTACTTTCTAATTCTATACGTAAACGGGTGACCAAAAGGGGGCGACGATGGTGTAACTGTTAGTTACACCATCGCCCAACCCACGAACCCAAGTTCACGGTTTCAAACCCGATCGAAGCCGTCGATTTTTAAGGGCGTAAAAGTCCTTCGCACGCCTTCCTTCGGAGGGGAAGTAAATCTGGCTGTCCCATGTCAGTAGATTTGCGGTACGTAAAGGATCCTCCAGCCCAAATGAAGCCTCTGAGCTAAATTTATATTGCTTGTTTCGTCGCCCAAGGGATACCTTCTTTCTCCCCCTGGTGAAAGGAGTGTAGGGACATTTGCGTGGTCATGGCCTCAGCCTCGCCACGTAAAATAAAGGCATCAATTCAATTCGATTCGATTCGATTCGATTCGATTCGATTCGATTCGATTCGATTCGATTCGATTCGATTCGATTTGATTCGATTCGATTCAATTCAATTCAAACCAACCCAGGTAAGGAAAGGGATTGATTGACCAAGTACATGCGTTACGTAGGCAGCCGCCGCCACGCGGCTATCTTTTCCTTCTGCAATTTTGAAAATCTTTCAAACTCGCTCCTATATCAAAATGAAAAGCGAAGAAAACACTAGACGAGTGTCCAAATTTCATTTTCAGCGTTATAAAATATTAACTGAGACAAAGGAAGAATATAAAAATGGCAAGATAAGCAGAATTCATTAAAACAACGAATGATTCAATTGAATGAAAACCATCTTTAACCAAATCATATTGCGAAAGAAATATGATAGTCCAAGGTCTAAAAAGTTGGGTAGGGAGTTGTATTTTAAAAATAATGGCTATAAAAATGTTCTTCTAAAATAAAGTGTCACCTTCCACGTTTAGCTGGAAGGGGGTGTGGTAGTCGGCCCCCATTTACATATGATCCCCTCTGGGTCGGTTCCCAATTCACATGTGGGTTAAACTCTTATTTTCCTTCTGGTCCCAAATTTACATATGCCGGATTCTTGTACGAATGTGACTTGTGGAAACCATTGTAACTAAACTCAAAATAAACTGTGTTATTGACACGTCTTGAGTTCCTTATTTTGGATACATTACAAATCACTAATGGCGAAATATTTTCGCTCTCCTTTTCTCATCCTCTGCCCCCTACATCCTATACTTACTCATTCTTGCGCTCTGCGTACGTAGGTGCTGTAAACTAGCATATCACAAGGTAATTGCTATTGTGAAACACGAAGAGTTTGACTATACATAATGAATCACGAATATTATTTGTGTTGTCTACATTATGTGACACGAACTTTTCGAGGCGACACCCGGCGATACTCCCGTTGTTAGTGGCTAAGAGGGGGACGTTCCCAAGATTCGTTCAGGGGACCACAAATTGGATTCGAATTATCATTGTTTAATCGCCCCTCCCTCTACGCTCAATGGGATTCAAATGGGAATTCCTGGAGTGATAAGTTTTTATTCGATCTCGGAATAAGTGGCCTCTTGCTAGAAAGGCACACCACTTAGACTTATCGATACGATACTGAAAACCAAAGTGTTTGGGATTACAAGTGCGGTCACGTTATCGCACTGATACTCTGAAGAAAATGCGGTACAGTGGTGTGCACGGTGCATGCGTATGGTGGTCAATTTGAAATATTTAAAAAATATGGACCTCCTAAACGCATTTTGCCTCCCGCAGGTGAACACAGTCCAGACGATTAAGAACATCTACCCCATTTCTTCAGTTTGTCAGTTTTTCTTAGATACCCACGTCGTTAGCGACTAGGAGTGCGGAGTGGGAAACGGGCAGGGAGCGCCGGATTCCTTAACCCAGATTACCTAAACTCACGTTCGAAAGGGGTTTATGGTGAGAATAGAGCGCAAAGCTAGAGATCTGAGACTCGGAACCTTGAAACTTTCTTCTAGCGGCAAGTACTACATCAAGGACTAATTGATTGCTTATTTCGAGTTTCCAAATGCGTCAACTACTATGGTCATTAGTCCCGTAAGTGTAGTACATGGTTTTATCCCGGGAAGGTGTGGATTTCCTGCTGGATGGGGAAATCCGGCACCGGCCTACACGTTAGCTTGCGGGGTTCCTCAGCGAGGTATCTCCCACGAACAGGCCCCAGCAGGGGAGTGTAAATGTGCTTAAGTATTGAATTGAATTGAATGTGCCTTATTTTACGTGGCGAGACTCAGGCCTGCTCTTCCGCCTAACCACGCAAATTCCGCTACGCTCCTTTCACTTGGGCGACGAAACAGGCGATTTGAATTTAGCTCAGAGGCTTCATTTAGGCTTGAGGATCTTTTACATGCAGTAAATCTACTAACATGGGACAGCCGGCTTTACTTCCCCTCCGAAGGAAGGCGCACGAAGGATTTTTACGGCTTCGATCGGGTTCGAACTCGCAAACTTGGGTATAACAGTCCGATTCGCTTCCGTCCGATACAGTCCGTTACACCATCGCCGCCGCCCGTAAGGGGTAAAGATAGGACAACAAAGAGGAAGGAAAGATCGCGCGCGGTCTGTGATCCATTTCGTAGGGTACTGCTCCGGTATTCGCCGGATGTTGATCGAAAAAAAGAAAGAAAATGGAAAACTACCGATTAGCTCTAATCTGCCAAGCGTGGCCGTATTAGTTCGCTGTGCAAATGTCTGTAGATAGTTCAAAGTTTCACCTTAAAAAATTGCAGAAGTGCAATTAAAACTTCGTGTTGTTTTCCATCTCATCCTAAAAGGTGTCACCATGTGCATTTCAAAATTTTGTGATCAAAAATAATTTTAAAAATTTTTGTAAATTATAAAAGCGAATGATGAAAATGTTTTACAAAATAATTCAGGTTGATAAGGGTTAAAGCCGCCGTTCTCCTCCAGATGGCAGCTGAACTGGACCAGCTATACAGCTAATGTCGGAGTTCCTGCCACCATGTGGATTCGAACCTAGAATCTCCCGGTTGTCATTCCAGTGACATCAAATAATGCCATGAGCTATCTAAGCAAGTAGGTCCAAGATGAGAGTAACACAAACATAAATGACAACTGACCCACAACGAAGCACTTTTTGTATTTTTAAACAGATGCTATTACATTTTGATCACGAAATTTTTACTAAACATTCTCTCTACATTAGATAATTATATTTATCAAAGTTCACTGCAATACTTCGAGTGAAGAATAGTTCAAAGGTTATTGAGTTATTATTAAACATTTAAACATATTAAGTGAATTAGAACATAATTCTATCGATCACATACGGCAAGACATTCTTTCTGTCAATATCTTTTCATTCTCTTTCCTTATCCCCTCTATGTCTTCTGATCTCTCTTTCTTGAACTCTGCTTATTTAGGTGCTGGAAAATCAGCAAAACACTAGGTAATTGCTATTGTAAAACCAACAAACATAATGAATCTCGAATTTTTTGTGTTGCGTCTATATTATGCGACACGAAATATTCGAGATGAGTGATGTCTACTCTGTGAGGACTTTACCATAAAAACTTAATCATAAGATCACCAACTTTAAATATCTCCGAAGAATGAGTAACCGAGGGTCATAAAATTAACCTTCGCCAATGACTATGGAGTTGCCATGGAGAAAGAAATGAAACACAGAGACCAGATGCTCTCAACGGAAGTTTGCATAATAGTGCGTAACACGTATAGACAGCTCATCATTTCACAAGGTATAAATAGCCCAGGGTCCCGTTCGCAAGTAAGAAAGCGGATTCTGCAACGCATTACGTCAAGAGCCAGGGGCCCCGCCACAGTGACACTTGGGAAGAGGTTTTCGCACTGTACGTTGCTACCTGCTCCGGACCCAACGTCAGCAGGACCGGGAGAGGTGGCTCAGTGCATCAACTGATGTCACTGCAGTACCTATGACCGCGAGATCTAGGGTTCGAGTTCCGATGGCGGCAGAATTTTCAACACTAGCTTTTCAGTTAGATCGAATTCAGTCGCTGTCTGGAGGAGAAATTCTAGCGGCCGGCTGCTCTGATCGGTAGTTTCCCGTGGTTCCTCCGATCAACACCAGGCGAATGCCGGAGCAGTACCACAACAAACGGGCCACGGATCGTCCTTCCTCTTTCTTGTCCTATCCTCACCTCCTTGCACACACCTACACTAACATTCACTACACTACCACACATGCCGGGAGACCGGTTGGGAGCTTAGAACATGTCCTGATTGGGGCGGTGGCTCACTGGTGAGAGAGACCTGGTCGGGAAAAAACTAGCACGCCGAACGTAGGTCGGCGCTGGCTCTCGCCATCCAACGGGAGAAGATCACCGACACCTCCCGAGAAAAACACGCACTACACCTACGGGACTAATGGCCACAGTAGTTGAATCGCGCCCGGAATCACTAAATCAATCAACGGCAGCAGGAGGACGAGGCGGTCCAGGGAGTGGCGGCCAGGCGGAAACGGATTTGAGTAATTCCGCACTCCCCCCCTGCCCACCTGCGCGCTCAAAGCCACCTGCGACCTGCCGTCATTGGCCCAGTGGGCCGAGGTTCATTCCGAATAATGAATTACAAAACGAACTAAATTTAGAAAACATTACAATTTTGATTAAATCACAAAACAAAAAAAACTTATTTCAATAATTTCCTCATTAAACTATTTATTTATTTATTTATTTTACGTCAAAAAAACAGTTAAAAACTGCGTATGACGTGCTATGGGGAAAAGTGAATTGTGTGCACATTTTCAAAATTCTGTGATCCCTACACTAAGTCATAACTACTTTTAATATTGATCAATCTTATTATTTCCTCGTAGAAGTAAATCCCGATTCTCCAAAAATCGATTCAGACCTTCATAGATTTTCTCCGTTCGTTTACACTTACAACAAACACAACCAACACACTAATTTCTTTCATTTCCACACTTTCAAAATATTATATACTAGTGGACCCTCCAATGCTTCGTTATTGCAGTGTATTACTCATCACACCCTACTGGTCACGTGATTGCTAATACACTATGGTTCACACTACGCTATGCAAGAATTCTATTAGATGAAAGACGTTCTCGCAGGTAGGGGTTTGTTCTATGGTTCCTGGTATTTGGTGTATGTTCTGGACATTGTTGTCAAGTATAAAATTGCTAAAACGTTCTCTCCCAAATTTGGGCATGGGTTCGCCATGATACTAACTGGGAAGAATTTGATTAACTTGCCCGATATTCAAGTAATAATTCCGGCCGATATTTCACAATCTCAGGGGCAGAATACTTGTATGTAGTGAAGACGTGCTTAATCCTCGCGCTTGAATGCTCGCTCATGGCACATACCGATGTCGCTTGCCTTTCACCACTGAGGTCCGGGTTCGATTCTCGTCGAATCTCATGTGAAATTTGTTCCAACAAAACGAAATTTGGCAGCTTGACCAGGGCTAGTCCAACCCCTGTGAAGTGTCCTAAACCCTACCCCTTTCCTAATTCCTTCCCATTTCTGGCCGCTGGGTAGTGACGCACGAGCGCGTAGCAGGAGGCGCGTACGCGGAGATGCTACCTGGCGGTCCTCTTGACAACTGACTGCAACGTGACATGACAAAAAAGGTAATGGAGGATTATTCCCCAGCGCAAAGCGCTCAACGCCCTTAAGGGGCTTGGAGACGAGTTGCGTCAATTTGTAGACGCAACAAATTAAAAAAAAATATCCTTGACGGGTTGCCTAGAGTTCAACGGCGTCCGAGTCGTCATCAACCAATAAAACCCTACATATTCGATTTAATTCAAACCACTCTTTAAACACTCATATTACTAATAATAACAAAGTGTGAAAACTTCAATGAAATCGGTTGAGTGGATTTTGCCATCTATGTGAGACACACATACACACATTAGATAGTGAATTCACATTCACTAGATAGCCAAGTCGAATTCAGCCGCTGCCTGAAAGATTGATTGATTGATTTTTTCGTGTTTCCGGGCGCGTCAACTGCTTCGGTCATCAGTCGCGTAAGTGTAGTGCATGATTTTTCTCGGGAGATGGCGGCGATCTTCCCCTGCCGGATGGCGAGATCCGGCGCCGACCTACCGTCGGCTAGTGCGGTTTCCCCCTAATCAGGACTCTCCCACCAGCGGGACACCGCCCCAGCCGGGACAAGCTCTAACCTCTCGACCGGTCTCCCGGAATATATGGTAGTGTAGTGCATGTTAGTGTAAGTGTGTGTGTAAGGGGAGGGATAGGACAAGGAAGAGGAAGGAAAGATCACGCGCGGTCCGTGGCCCGTTTGGTAGGGTACTGCTCCGGCATTCGCCTGGTGTTGATCGGAGAAACCACGGAAAACTACCGATCAGAGCAGCCGTCCGCTAGAATTCTCCTCCAGACAGGGTCTGAATTCGACCTAGCTGAAAAGCTAGTGTCGACAACAACCGCCGTCAGGACTCGAACCCAGGACATCCTGGCCAGAGGCGCTGCAGTGACATCAGTTGATGCACTGAGCTACCGTTACCGGTTGCCTGAAAGAGAATTCTAGAGGTTCTGATCGGTAATTTTGCTTGGTTTCCCCGATCAATACAAGTTGAAAATCGATGCAATACCTAATAAACGGCCCACAAACCGCACGCATTTTTTCTTTCCTCCTTGTCCTATTCTCTCTCCTTACGTACAGAGACTTATATACTAACTACTCTGCCACACACGTCATGTCATATGTTGTGAGACCAGCGGGAGGATTAGCGCTTGCCCAGGATGGGGTTATGCCCCGCTGGGGGAGATATCTGGAAGGAAAAAACCGACAAGCTGAGGTGTAGGTCGGCGCCGGATCTCACCCACCGGGAGGATGATCCCCACTTTCTCCAGAGATAAATCATTCACCATAGCAGTTGACGTGCAATGGTGCACCATAGTAATAACTAGTGGCGAATTCTGAACATTATTTTAAGTATACCACACTTTATGGAAGCTACTTCTATAGTTGTCTTTTATTTTGAGTTTTTTTGAAATCCCAATACTGACAAATGAAATTCTATCCTTAATAATTGTTTTATAAGACAATTACACAAAGCACTAACCTCTGGATCATTAACACACTCCTTTTTCACAAAAACTTGAGAGAAGAGTAACTTACGAACGACCAGCGAAGGTTTGTTCACCGCAATATTTTGCGGTACCTACCGACCGTCCAGACGCGCATCCTCTCCTCTTTCTGCCATTGAAACATGAGGAGCCCTAGGTTATCACGGTTCGCATGCGGTGCCTTCCCCTCCGCTAGCGAATTCTCTGGACAACATTAAGAACTGTTTGAAACTTCTCACTATACCGTATTTCATCGCGCTTACGGATGCGGTATGCTGGCTGGCTGTCGGTAGCAAAATAGTATTTTTTTTCGCATATGTTTCAATGCTTTCAAAATCTCAATAACTTTTTAGAGGATTACCAAACTTATCAAATATTTCTTACAAACTTCCAATTACTGGGTATACCGACGGTACATGCGGTGTATCGGAGAATTCGCACTGGTAATAACCATAGCAGTTGACGTGCCCGGAATCAATCAATTAATGAAGATGTGGGTTTTCCCCCTTGGTTTCTCTTCCGTTCCTGGCGTTTCGGCCCATGTTCGGGCAGTGCCCGGGTGGGCGTTCCAATCAATGGAGACATCGGGGCTTTGTGGTGGGATAATGGGCTTCGTTAACGTCGCCATCGAGCGCCAGACGGCCACTTATCTGGGTTCTCAGATAATGAAGGGGCGCATGTGACTGCCTCCCCCTGCGGAACGGTAGTTGAGGTGCTCTTGGCGCAGTACTTAGCAGGGAGAGGATTAGGGCGAGAATCCACCGACCCCGCCAACAGTACATTGCCAAGTCCATCCGGGAAAGCCGAAACCGCCAATGGGGTCCATTCAGGTTGCTTGCAAAGCCCATGATGTAAATAATGTTATTTACATCATACTGAAGCCAAAGGAAGTAATGCGAATTGTTCCCAGTAATGAGCGTTTCTCTAATACCCAGGTTTATTTCAATTGCAAATTTATTCAATGTTCATTCTTCGTTATGTGATGTGCGAGTGTATCTACTTACAAATAAATCATAAGTGGGATCTCGGATGTGATGATAAAATCTCGTAAAGTGGAGACATTTTTTGATTTATACCGAAAACTACTGTCAGTTATTTGATTTTTTCACACTGAAGTGTTCATATTGTCTCAGTAAAATGCATGTATGTCTACATGTTGTTCCAGGTGAATAAGTCGTGTAGGAATTCGCTCACTTTCCCTTTTCTGCAGTTTTTCTACTCCTGAAAAGTTACCACAACGCACGCATAGGTTAACAATTTCAGAACTCTTGTAGAATGCCTTCAAAGACGGATCGTAGCTGAAAAAGAAACTTGAAGTCAAACACATCTTATTTTACAACTAGAATAGTTACCAATTATTTGTTCGTGATTATACATTCGGCGTTCAATTATACGAAAAGGAATTCTCAATGCAATTTCTCTAAAAAAGAAGTCATGATTTACAAACTATAAATAAGTTTGGAAATGATATCAATTTCTAGAGAAAATGGAGAAATATTCGCATGTTTCGGGAGCATATTGATTTCATTAACAATGTTGCATAATATTAATTGTATTAATATTATTATGAACTTGAATGAAGTTCACGCTAACTGAATAAAAATGTCACATTATGTGACAGTGCAAATAAACAGTATAACAAATGTTTACTAAGCAATTTCCCAGTCTTGCATATCAAAAAGCAATTTCATATACTTAAATGCAAGTACCTACAGCTTCGAAATGTGTATAGAAGTGATACCACTATTTGTATAAATGCACTTCACGTAACTAATCCATAATTGAAAAGCAAACCGCTTATAAAGATTGATAACAAATATTAATGTTCGTTTTAAAAATAGCATTTTAAAACGCTTTATCTCACAAACAAACATCTGATCTTACCTTTTCGCACATCTTTCTTTCTCAATCTTGAATGCCAGAATTGTGCGCATTTTGCAAAAGGAAATAATTACGTCACAAGACGGACGCGTGGTGCTCACAGTAACGATAAAAAACGATTTTCAAATTTCGTACAATAAAAGCCATAAGAAGAAGCTGGAGCTACAGATTACAATTCAAACGAACAATGAAAATATTTTTTTAATTCTTTAATTCTGAATATTCAGTGAGAAGAACACATTTCTTTTACCTGTGATACTAAGAGTATCCCAAGAAAACATTTTAAATTGCACAAAATTATTAGGATATTATAAATGGAATTGCATGCACTTTCCATTAATGTTCCTATTCGAGAACAGAAATCCCTGCATACTTTATCACATACGAACCTGATCATCCACTGTAGAAATTATCCCACCAACCTCTGAGAACTTCGTTCCAAAAATCAGAAATATCGCAGTTTTCCATTGAGGTATGAACTGAAACAATGTTGGCAGAATGGATTGCAGCATAGACCATGGGACTGAGACAAAATTTTTAGTGAGGTCTATGGTGCGTCTGAGATTGTGGTTGTTACTTTCACCGGGGTCAAAGAAATATTAGTCAATGATGCGCCACACATAACTCGTTCTGCTCGTTAAATTTCTGGTTTTTATCAGAGGTAGGATCGGCGACTCACTGGGATTAGGGCAGTTTTAACAGCTTTAAGGGTCCTTGGGCCTATCGTAATTTGGGGCCTCCTAATTCTTACTTTCACCCCCCCAATCTAAAGACAGGTTTTGTCAAAAAAACTTCTCATCACTGAGAGACTTTCGCGCATCAATATGCAACATTCCATATTATAAATCTTTGACATCGGTGAATAAGCAGATAACTAAAAAAAAATAATTTTACAGCAGAGGAAAAAACTACTTTAAACTAATGCTGTAAATCAGGGATTAATGATTTAAGACAACACCTACACACACATAGTTTCATTTTAATGTCACCTTCGTTTGAATATCATTAATCCTTCATTTACTTCATTTGAAAGTTGTTTGATGATCCTCTGTAAAACTAAGGGTTTATGACTTCTCAGCTTATTCACCGGGGTCAAAGAAATATTAGTCAATGATGCGCGACACATAACTCGTTCTGCTCGTTAAATTTCTTGCGTATACGTAGTTTAATCATACATCACTTTTTATACGGTTTTTATTTTATTTTTGAAAAAAAAAATACTATTAAATAATTTTCAAGAACTATCGGCGACGCTTGAACATTGGGGGCCCTGGGCCCGATCTCGTCGGGCCCGTTGGTTGGTTGGTGATTTCCGGCGCGCCAACAGCTTAGGTAATTATTCCCGTAAGTGTTGTGCATGTTTACCCCTCGATCTTCCCCCGTTGAATGGCGAGATCTGGCGCAGACCTACCGTTGGCAAACGGAATTCCCCCCTAACCACAACTCGCCCACCGGCGGGGCACCGCCCCAGCCGGGACAAGCTCTAAGCTCCCGACCGGTCTCCCGGAATATGTGGTAGTGTAGTGCATATTAGTATAAGTGTGTGTGTGTGTGTGTGTGTGTGTGTGTGTGTGTGTGCGTAAGGGGAGAGGATAGGGCAAGGAAGAGGAAGGAAATATCGCGCGTGTTCCGTGGCCCGTTTGTTAGGGTACTGCTCCGGCATTCGCCTGGTGTTGATTGAAGAAACCGCGGAAAACTACCGATCAGAGCAGCCGGCCGCTAGAATTCTCCTCCCGACAGCGACTGCATTCGACCTATCTGAAAAGCTAGTGTCGAAAATTCTGCCGCCGTCAGGACTCGAACTTAGGACCTCCCGGTCAGAGGCGCTGCAGTGACATCAGTTGATGTACTAACCTCGGTCGTCGGGCCCGTGCGTTAACACCGTACTGACTGGGATTGCTTCAGGCTATGTAATGACGATTGTTAGGATTGCAGCGGGGCTTATGGAGATGTCTAGGGCACGCTGACCGAGGCTTCGAGGACGAGATTGGAACGTTCCTACAGAGGTGACGTTGAGTGCAGTGCTGTGCTCCGCAAAGCCCCGCGCTTATCGACTTCCTGTCCGGGCATCGAACCCCATCCCTCGCCTTTGGCTGGCTGCTCCACGTGATGTCATACCCCACCTGGTGACCTAGGAGGAATTTAAGAAGCACATTTCAGATCTTGATTCAGTAGGAAGAGACAATACCATATATTTTCAGAACAGCTAGAATCAGGAAATGTATGTGGATTTCCAGAAAGCCAATTTCTTTTGAAAGCTGTCTGGTGTATACTTTTCTATTCATTGATTTCACAGTATAATCCTTCAGACGACAAAATATATATGTTTTAGTTTCTGTTGCAAACCTTGTGAAGCTTAGGAAATCGGTCTGTGATATATATATAACGTGACGACTTCAGTTCCTTTCCCCTCGTTGAAGGACTTCTAGTACCATATGCAATGATTTAATATGTTACACGTGAGGGCATCGTATGACTAGCAACGATGTTGAATATAGAATTTATTATAATCAGCGAACACAATAAGGCAATGCGTCAGATGTATTCGAGCCTCTCTTGATTATGTCAGTTATAATGAACGATATCCCAGGAAATTGTTTCTCAAAGAACGTGTATTTAATTGGGATAAAATTATTGTACATGTTGGCCCACTGCCTTTTCTCTGAACTAAGTGGCAAAGGATCTTTCAATAAAACGTTATAGATTCAATTCCATCCTTGAGATTTAATTTCCTGGAACCGTTTATCTTTATTTTGAAAAGAGCATGTTACTTTTTATATGATGACTCAGTTGATAACAGCGATAAAACAGACAAATATTTGCTCTCCAAGAGATTCCGCAAAACACACAGTTGTCGACTGCGTAGCTGTGGCTGACAAGATAATCCGTCGCCTCCGAAGAAAATGATGGAACTAGAAGCGACGAGAATGAGAAATGAGAAAATACTAGGCCTCCAATTTCTTTTTGTGTATCAATTATTATTATAAAGTAATGTGAGAATAAATGTGAATCAATGACTGGAAAGACTCATTAATTTATAATGATGAGTCTTATATATCGCTTCGTAATTTACAACTGGCATTGCAAAGACATGCTCGAGTCCTTCAAAAGAATAATTACACTGCAAACATCATAAAATACTACGAATACAAATGGGAGGTGGTTGACAATGCACGCTCACGTGCAAACGTCTGTGTCATGACAAAAGCTAGAGCGAAACAGAAGCTTCGGCATTTGCACAGTGTTGTCACCTCAAATTATAAAACAAATGAATTGCATGGCCCGAATGTTATACTCGATCAACTGAGCTTCGCTACCAGGGTCGAGTGCAGCAAATTGAGTGTGAGAATAATTGTGTTCAAATACGTAGCATGAACCGGAATTGTGAATAGCATATGCTGTTAGTTTCATTATTAATGTCAGTTGGATTTGGTAGCGTGAGAAGTACTATATCGTAGCATGTGAGAGTGTGCCCTCAATCTGAACTGTCAACCACCACATTTTATTCGGACCTTGTTGACATTTACCTTCAGTACTCTAAAAGCAATAAATACACCAGTTTTATTGTTATGTTCTTTGCTTTTCAGTTGTAGCATTAACACGTTTTTTATCAGATTAACCGATTCCGCACTGTGGCAAACTTTCGAAGGAAATTATCTGAAATTATGTTTTGACAATAATGAAATATTTTATTCTTAGACATCAGGTAAGGTAAAAAAATTATGTAGGTGTATCTAATTTAAATATAAAAAAAGCACTAAACTGCTATACTACGTATCCACAATATTACTTTTAACGCACTCACAGCATAGTTTACTGTCGATTATAGCATTAACCATATCTTATTCATTGATTTATTTGACAATTTTTCGATTCAGTAATAACCGTGTAATTAATTCATATCCAATAATAATCATTTAAAATAATACTAACGAAGTGTTGTAATCCAGTAATAAAAAAATCGTTATTTATAATTCAGTGAAACTGAAAAAAATATTACAGATGTGGGGATAATCAACCACAACAATACATTTTATTGTTGTGGTTGATTATTCCCATATCTGTAATGATTTCCACAAGATCTCGGCTACCACCATGGAATTGATAAAAATATAATATATCGGTGAAATGGTGACCATTTGTCAAAAATATAAATATTACAAGAAAAATACACAAATCTGGGAGTTTGTTATTAGTTACATAACTACGTTTTCTCAAATCACTTAGATTGGCAAATTCCCAGTTTCCAGCACTGCGATTTTAAAATATTCTACGGTTGTAACATACAGTTCAAAATCAGCATGAAATAAAAGCATGTCAGGAAATCTTTTTTTTATTTACTAGAAATGTAGAAATGACGTGTACCAGATGACCAAAGGGAAGTGTAATTGATTTCGAGTAACAAACAGCTCTCTTATCTAGTCCATCCAATGAAATATCAACTAGATAAAGCAACTACAAAATTCTCACAGCGGTAAAAGATTTTACAACACAGTATTTCTCACGCGGTAAAAGATGTTAGCATGCTGAAGACATCTGCTCGATCAGCAGTGAAAAGCCTCATTGATACGAACTTCGACAACGTTTTTATCAATCTTCGATTCAATATTTGAAGAGTCGTTTCTACGAACAGAAATACAAAGCTTTTTAAAACATGGACAGAAAACTCAAAGCTAGCATATTTTGCCAACAAATGTAAATAGTTATATCAGAAGAGAGTAGGAAAATAAAAGAGGAAAACAAGTTACAGTAGAAATGAATAAATAATAAAGAATGCAGAAAAACTGTGAGAGATAAAATGTGATATTTGTATGTGAAAATAAAACAATGTTACATGAAAAAAAAGGGTTAAATATAACTGTAGGATGAAACTTAAGTATTCAAGAAAATTTGAGGTGAAGGAGATAGAGAAAAAGAAGGGAAAAAAGAGAACAAAGGTACTATAAAAGGTCCGAATATTCTTAATTCTTCATCATTCCGACCTTAGCGACGTTCAGTTGCCAAGATACGAGTTGTACTCGTGCATAGTGCATCAATATTTTATGCTTGTAATAGTGCATAAATATTTTAGTACCATACATGCGAAGAAAGTAAGTACTCGCCCGGAGGCATATGCAAGCGACTGCAGTCAGGGCCACTGTATCATATTATGTTCTCACAACTCTCTTCTCGTTCCCATTACTATGCCGTATCCACTACGTTGCACATAGCGCCCTCCAACCGGTCCACTCTACCTTTCCCACTCACACCATCATTCACCCTCAACACCCACGTCGTCAATTTGCCCTCCATATCCTGCCCTGCCCCAAGCCCCCTCCTGCCTCAAGCCCTGCGCTTCCTCATTCGTCCTTTTCTGCGGCTCTCGTCTTCCAACCCCCAACACCCTACTCTATTAAACCCCTTCCTCAATCCCTAAACCCCTTGTTCCTCCTCACGCTCCAATCTCCTGCCCTCTAATCCCCACCCTTCAACCCTCCCACTTCTAAGACCCAACCCTCCATACCCTTCCTACTACCCTCCGCCCTCCAACCCACGCCCCCCATCCCAGCCCTCGAACCCTCCGCCCTCTAACTCCCCACTCTAAACCTCCACTGTTACTGCAGTGCCTCAGACTCCGAGGTCCTAGCTTCGAGCCCAGACGTTGACAGGATTTTCGACACAAGCTTGTCAGCTAGATTGATTTCAGTGGCTGAGGAGAATTCTAGCGGTCGGCTACTCTGATCGGTAATTTTCCGTGTTTTCTCCTATCAACACCAGGCGAATGCCGAAGTAGTTATTTATCAAACGGCCCAAGGACCGCGCGCGATCTTTCCTTCTACTTTTGTTATATCCTCGCTCCTTACACACACATAAATACATGCACTACACTATCACACACGCCGGGCGATCGGTCAGGAACTTAAAGCTTTTTCCAACAGGGGTGGTGCCCCGCCGGCTACTTGGTTGGAGGAAACACCGTTAGTCGTCGTTCATGTCAGTTAGGTCAGCACCGTATTTCGTCATTCAGCGGGCGAAGATCACTCCCACCTCTTGAGGAAAACAAGTACTACCCTTACGGGACTAAGGACCTTAGCAGTTGAGACGCCCGGAATTACTAATCAGTCGATCAAAAAATACACCATCACCTTCCAACCTCCACCCACCGTTCTTCCTCCCTCCAGCCCCACGCCTTCAACCCCTCAAGTTCTGCCTTTCAACCACCGGGCTCCAACCCCCGTTCCTTCCAAACCTCTTTCCTACCACCTCAAACCAACGTTCGCCTTTTAACTTTCACCTTCCAACCCTCTTCCTTCTAAACTCCCCCAATTTAACCCCTGCCCTTCAACCTCCTGCCCTCCACGTCCGCCCTAAAATCCCGCACGCTTCACCGCCACCGACCAACATCCAACCTCCAAAATAGTGCCCTTAAACCCTTCAGCTTACATCAGCAACCACCAATCTCTATCCTCCAGTCAATGTGCTCTCCATGCCCATCCTCCACACCGCTCGCCAGGACCCGGCCTTAAACCCCCGTCCCCTCCAACCACCTGCTCCCACAAACCTCGTCCCTCCAACGGAGGCCCTCCAACCACCCAATCCTTGTCCTCCAATCCCAGCACTCCTGGCCCCACCTCTCAATCTCGCCTTGATTCCGTCACTGACCGCCCTTTGTCTTCGCCACTATGAGCTCCCACACTTCTCCCCGAGACTTTAACCTTCTCCCACGTACCGACACCGAACCACCTTTCCGCCATCCTCCTCTCTCCGCCCTCTCCGTCTTGCTTTCTCTCCCCAATTACCATCGTCACTTCTCTCCCAGTCCAGCGTTCGCTCCGGCAAGACGATGATGCATGTCCTGACAGGGGAGTCCGAGCCCACGGGCACTAACCAGCCCCTGATGGAGGAGGCGGTGCCACAATACTCACACCTCCCTCCCACGCACCTCTTGATGCGTGTACACAGTGATCTATTACAACGTCCACCCAAATACCGGGAGCGGTGGCTCAGTGCAGAAACTGATGTCAGTGCAGTGACTCTAACCGGGAGGTCGTGGGTTTGAGTCCCGATGGCGGCAGGATTTTCGACACTAGCTTTTCAGATAGGTCGAATTCAGTTCTGTCTGGAGGATAATTCTAGTGGCCGACTGCTCTGATCGGTAGTTTTCCGGGGTTTCTCCGATCAACACCAGGCGAATGCCGGAGCAGTACCCTAACAAACGGGCCACGGACCGCGCGCGTTCTTTCCTATCTCTTCCTTGTCCTCACCACTTACACACACACGCACTAACATGCCCTACACCATCATAACTGCCGGGAGACCGCTCGGGGAGTTAGAACTTGTCCCGGCTGGTACGGTGCCCCGCTGGTGGGAGATACCTGGTTGGGGAAACCCCGCTAGCCGACGGTAGGTCGCAGCTGGATCCCGCCATCCAGTGGGGGAAGATCACCGCCACCTCTCAATGAAAAGCATGCGCTACACTTACGGGACTAATGACTTCTGTAGTTGACGCGTCCGGAGCCACTACCAATCAATCAATCAAACAATCTACTCAAATACACCCTTGCGGCGGTCGTGTTCTTGGAAGCGGGGTCTTTCGGACATCAAGGCCTGTGATTCGCATTGGACAGTTTGCGGAGGTAGGAGTAGACAGCAACGGAGGACTTAGGAGTCACAAAGAGAGAGGACAAGGGATAAAAGTAAGGCAGATATCGCGCGAGAATAGTGAATAAGTTAATATTGTACGTAGAATGTCAGTACATACTATTCTTCACACGTCGATATACTACTAGAGAAGCACATTTAAGAAAGTGTAAGCTTCCTGATCTGTTTCAATTTGAGTGTGAGCGGAGGTGTTTATTTCGCATCTAAACACAAAGTACTTCACTTCATTATATCCCGATGTCTTGTGAACTATCTTAATACAATATAATAATAAAAATATATTATTTTTAAGCAATGTTTTTCAAACAAAACTAGCTTTTTCGAATCCTAATTCATAACTCTTATTTGGCAGAGCATTTATACGCCACAAAAGTGAGCTTTGGCGGCCCAGGCCAAGAATGAATTTTAGATGAGAATTGCCATGGCAACGTCAAGTAAACGAGACAATGTACAAATGACTGTTCACATATTGGAAAAGAATATTTATTATTTTTTTGAATACAGAATGTTTTTAACTTATTTTGTCACTTCTTCTGTAAGAAATTTCAATTTTGTAGGTTCATATTTTTATGACTTTCGCTTCAAAAAAGATCTAACTCTGTGAAACAGCCCGGCATTATGTTTTCTTTTATACCTAAGGTTGACTTTAGCATGGAATATTTGTTCCAAAATGTTTACGGTTTCACTGTCTGGGATTATTGTACAAATAAAGTTAGTAATCTTACCCAATTAAATTAGCTTTACTTGTGAAGGTGTAATACATTTTCATAGAGATAAGCCAGCATAGTTGTTTCATTTACCACGGTCACAAGTTTCTCTCTTTTCCATTTTAAAAGGAGTTCATACTCTCTGTCGTATGAATCCTTTGATTTTTTGAGGAAGTAAACTCTCAGTAGCTTCAATTTCCTCAATTATAATCTCTGGAAACTCTACGAAACAAATAGCCAAAACAAGTCGCAAATTCTACATCCTTTAACAATGGTGACAGTACTGACAACTTCAGAGGCGATAATGTAGAAGAACACCTGCATCTATACGACGATACCTCATGGTATAAATGAGTTCTCTCTAAAAATTCAAATCTAAAATTGGGAGGTAAGTATACCAAAAAAAGTTCTATGCACCTCGGCCGAAATTGAATAATTTTAGATTTGTTTAGAGATTTTAGACTAGTTTACCAACCTCACTCCGCCCCGCCTTGGTTGGTAAACACCTCATTTAAAATCATTCATTTTTCGCCCTTGATACATAAATAACTATTTTGAGATATCTTACTTTCTTTTTGTACTTAAACTGGCACGTGTAACATATTCTGAGTTTATTAATCATTAAGTCGCCATTCATGTTCACTTAACCGTCATGGTTTTTATCTTATCTACCGCAGGAGAACTCGTAAAAGGTAGACATTAGTGGTGGAATTAATGTCATTCTATCATTGTGGACAGTTACGTAGGTTCGAAACAGTAAAAGTACCGTTCAGAATTCACTGTATGAATGAATACAATACACAATAAACCCACGGTAAAAGAACAAAAGCTTCGATCAGAAACGAAAGCAGTTTTACGTTGGAAATGAAAGCAATTTTCAAAAGCTCGTAACTCTGTTGTTTAAGAGTAAAATATTATTCTGCTTTTAAACGCATTATAAATACAATTTTCTGTATATTTTTTAAATACATTATTTTGCTAACTTAAAACTCCTGACCTGGACACCTGAAATCGCTAAGACCATGGCGATCTTTCTCGAGCATTGAGAGGCTTGGTTTTATTACCCTGTGTTGTTTCTCATTCACCAAGCTTCATCTTTCTTTACTCTGCTCGCCTACTGGGAGACTTAACAGCGTATGTGAGAGGTACAGGCTTCACAGTGCCTGACTTTGACTTATGTGCGCCCTAGGCAGTCAAATGTTTTAGCGCCCTTTTAATTTTTTTAAGAATATTAAAGCTATTTTTATTTTGAATAAAAAATTGTTGTACGATATTTGTAACCGACGTAAATATTGTGTACGTATGAATAATTGATTTTACGTATACGTTTAAATAATTCTTACCACGATATTGATTTAATAAATATACGATCTTTTTGAATTAATTTTATCTGAATGTATCAATGGATATATTGCGTTCCACCCCTCCGCCGGCTAGCTCAGAATGGGTTTTCAAGGTGGGCGCAAAATAAAAAAAATACAATTAGAATAGCGGGGATCAGGGTCATGTGGGCCGTTGTGGATTGAATGCACTTACACAGAAACTCAAGTCGAATCACTTTCCACTTACTTAAGTATATTCTAATTAAATTGCTGTTACAGTAAATGAACATAAAACACTTTACATATACAAGAATTTTGTCTTGCTGAAAAAAAGAAAACAACTTACACTCTTAATAATTAACTACACTGTTTCCTTTCTCTCATTTAAATCAATTTCAAAGAATACTTAAAACTTTGCCTAATCATTCCAGTCGTAAATTTCCTAGTTGCAACTTTACAATTAGCTAAGTTTTTCTTGAAAGAAAAGATTGATTCTATTTTTCACAGAATATCGGTATAAAGAACCTGTACTAATACTTTCTTTCCGAAACAAATTATTCCTTCTAATATCTACAAATTGTTCAAGTTGGCACGACCTTACTGTGTCTTCTCACGGCGTAGAGAAATCTGCGGCGTCGACTCTTCCAATCGCTCGATGTCCTTGTCCTTGCAGCTCGGTCGGGAGCAAAGCCGCCCCTCTGCAGAACCGCACGGTCGCCCCTTTCCAGTACCGTTGTTCAACTCACGATGTGGCCTCCGTCTCGTTTTCCGTTGATACTCTTTTCGTATTCTTTTATAGAATGTAACTAGCTTTTAATTCCATATTTAAAAGAATCTACAATACGACAACTGAGTCTATTGTATAAGAAGAATAAATATAAAAATAAAAAACTCCTTGAATGTCTTGAAGAGTTTTTATCGTAGATGCAGTCCTGAAGTCCGTAGCAGTACGAGGTGCCGCCTTCTCGTGATCGGTAGGTCCTCACTCTCCAGCTGTTACTTCAGAAAAAAAAAGCTCTTTCTTTCTCCCGACTACCGGTGTCGCATACTCTACCGAGACGCTCTCTTACGGATATAGTTCGTAGTTTCCATTTTCGGATTGTATTCATGCGCGTTGGCGCGCGTTCAAACAGCTTATCTTATTCTTGAATATTGATGTGCTCCGTTTTCCGAGACCTCGGCAAAACGGATGGTCACATAACCCCTTCTTTCGAAAAAAAAAAGATTTTGTGGGATTTGATTTCATATGCCGAAAAAATCTTTTAACCAAACTTGATGCTCTTCCTTTCTTCTGTCTTGATTCTGGAATGTCGAGCTATCTTGTTTCTTCCTTCTTCTTCTTTCTTCTTTCTTCTTTCTTCTTCTCCTTCTTCTTTCGTCTTTCTTCTTTTATTCTTTCTCTTGACATTTATTCTATTCTTTAAAAGGTCGTAAACTATGGAAATTATACTTTCCAATTGTATTCCCGCTTTCATCTATTAACACTGCTACATTGGGATTTTGTTTGTGAGCAATTGAGTACGGTCCCTCAAACAATCTAAAAAATTTATGATACTGCTTATGTATCAAATCAGAACTTTTCGGAACCCTTAATAATACCTTCTGCCCTTCTTGGAATTCGTAAGTTTTTCCGGTAGCTTGTGATTTTCTTTTATCTGCCGCTTTTCTTAGCTTTCTAAGTATTTCTTCATTGGCTAGATTTTGGTGCTCTATTTCTGGTTTCATAAGGGTTTGTAATGGATGCTCTGGTTTTCGTTTGAAATGGGCCTCATATGGGGTCATTCCAATTGACTCATGGTGGATTTGGTTTAACCATTTATTTATATGTGGAATTAGTAGCGACCACTCGCTATGTTGCCTCGACACGTAGACTCGAAATAGCCTCGACAGTTCCTTCATTACTCTTTCTGAAGGGTTTGACTGTGGGTGTCTAATGCTGGAACATATATGTTTGACATTCATATGTTGCATGGCCTGTAACCAGGATTCACTAGTGAATTGGGCACCATGATCTGTCAGCACCTTGGCATATGGACCAGCAAATTGAAAAAACTTATTAAGTTGGTGCAGGCAATTTTTAGTGTTCGCTCTATTCACAGGGTATACTTGGGTCAACTTAGAAAACACATCGATGCATACAAAAATATGTTTATATCCATATTTGGCCTTCGGTAAAGGACCATATAAGTCTATGGCAACTAGCTCATTTTCTTTTGAAGGTATTATAGCATGCATTGCGCCCGAATAATGTCGATTCGGGTACTTGGTTTTCTGACACAGTACACATTTGGCAACCTCGTTATCCACTTGTTTTTTTCTCCCTTTCCAATGACAAACTTCCTTAATTGCTTGGTCTACTTTTTCGGCCCCAAAATGTGCTAAAAAGGTATGCACGAACCAGATGATCCCGGTTGTTAAGACTTGCGGTATCCAGATTCGATAAAGCGATGGCTGTTGTTGCACCCTTATGAGCAAAACTTGATCTACCAATTTCCATTTCAATGGGTCAGCCGTCCACCGTCGTACATCTGGATCCGTAGGTTCGAGTTCTCCTCTGCAAAATCTTTTCATCTTTTCCATTATGGCATCGGCATCTTGAAATCTTGCGATGTTTTCCCAAGTTAAACCTGGCATGCTCATTATATTTAACTGAATTGGAGAAGCCGGGAACAAAGTGTTAGGCATTGAATTGTGTTCGGCATTGACATTCCTACTAAGCAAATCGGGCAACAAGTTACATCTGCCTGGGCAGTATTCTACCTTGACAGAAAATTGTTGTAACCATATTATCCACCTCAGTAGTCGATCGTTATTTGGATGACATCTTTTTAGAAAAACTAAGGCTTTATGATCCGTTCTAATAATGAATGATCTTCCTACAAGATACTCTCTCAATCGGTGTATTGACCATACAATAGCATTCGCTTCCTTCTCTGTGGCCGTGTAACGAGTCTCACATTCTTTCAAAACACGACTCACTATTGCTATTATCTTCTCTTGGTTATTAATTTCTTGGAATAGTATGACACCCATTCCAAGATTGCTACTGTCGGTCTGCAATATGAATGGCTTAGTGAAATCGGGATATGCTATCATACATGATTCATGAAACATTGCTTTTAAATTGTTGAAAGCTCTTTCATGATGCTCAGTCCACTTCCATCTAGTGTGCTTTCGCAACAACTGAAGAAATATTGCAGTGTGCATGGCGAAATTCGGAATAAACCTTGAGTAATAGTTCACGCAACCTAATAAACTTTTGAGTTGTTTCGTGTTTTTAGGCGGTGCAATCTTATCTATTTCTTGCATTTTCTCCAAGTTCATCTTGACTCCGTTGACTGTCAAATCATACCCCAGGAATTTAACTTGTTTAGTGCAAAAATTACTTTTTTCCAAATTCAACTGTAAATTATTTTCAATGAGACGTTTCAGCAAAATATCTAGCTTGTTCATGTGTTCTTCAAATGTCTTCGAATACACGAGCACGTCATCAATATAGATAAAAGCATCGCTAGACATCTCTCTGTCAATGATATTGTCTAAACATTGCACAAGAGCAGATGCACTGTTCTTGAGTCCAAATGGCATTCTTTTGAAAACATACGAAATTCCCCGGTGAATAAATCCTGTATATTGTCTACATTCAGGTGCTATCGCTATTTGCCAGTAAGATGCAGTGAAGTCGGTTGAACTCAACCACTTGTTGCCGGATAATTGATTAGTTAAATCCTCTACACGCAACGGTCTGTCTCTGTACGGTAGGGTAACTTGATTCAATCGTCTTGCATCTAAACACAACCTTATCTTCCCATTACTCTTTTCTACGAGCACTATCGGACTTAGATAAGAGGTTTTGGACTTCATGATAATATCATCTTTAACCATTGTAGCAATGAGCTTATCCACCTCCTCCTTATGTTTTTCTGGAATGACATATTGGTAACCCGTGAATGGCGTTTTATCTGTTAGTTCTATTTCGAATTGAAAATCTTTTACTGGATTCTTGTTTTTGCAAAACACCTTCTGATTCCTAAGTAATACTTCAATTAATTGTTTCTTCTGATTTTCATTAAGATTAGAATTTCCTTGCACATGCGAACGAATTTTCAGCTTCACATCTTCTTCCTCCAAACAATTCGCCTCCCAATAATTCCATGTGAACGAATCAAATTCGAGATCCTGTTGATTATTCGGTTTTAACGTCATGGTATTTTTTTCTAAGTTGATAACAACCCCGTATTGTTTCATGAAATCGATTCCCAGTATGAGCGGATATAAAAGTTCCGGCGCTACTAGGCACACAACTTGATACTTATTCTTGCCTATCTCTATATCCAAATAAACTTGTCTTGTTATTGGCTTTGATTTTTTCCGATTCGCACCTATCAGAAAAGACTTTACGAGCGGCAATGTAGGTACCTCCACTCCCTGGTTTTTCAATTCATTCAACAAACTTTCCGCTATGACGGAGGTCGCACAACCTGTATCCACTAGTACTGACGTATCAACACCCTCACATTTAACCTTAAGCTTCGGACACTGTCGCCTGGATCCGATCTGCTTTTGTTCTTCTTCGTTCCACGGTTCGTCATCAAATGAGATTAATTCGATCGATAATATCGCCACCTCTTCTTCCCTAGATTCTTCTATTAGGTTTGCGGCGGGATGGCGTGTCGAAACAAACCTTTCTAATTTTCCGACTCATGTCCGCGAGATGTACTGGGTTCAGTATTTCTGTTTTGGAAAACTCCTCTATCAATAGAATTTTTTCTATTCCTATCTTTAGACGGCGTCCTATCTTGTCTAGCATAGGTCTGTTCTTCTACGTGCTGTTTCGATTTGTAAGTTCCTCTTTTCTCTGATTTGCTTACATAATGTTGCTGCTGCCTGCTGTCTTGGCTTTCTACCGGCCCACTAACATTTGCCCTTGCTCTCTGTAACCTCTCATTGTACACGAAAGTCGCATCATACAATCCCAGCTGCGTTATTAACTTTTCCGTGGACATTGGCAAGAGATTCTTAAGCAAATTTTGTGTAGCTGACGGAAAATGACGTGTTAACAAACAGACAATTTCGTCATCCGGGATCGTCGGAGTACATAATTTGAAACAAGCTAACTTCTCCTCTGCATATTCTTGCATGGACATCGTACCTTTCTTCCACGTACCATACATTACATTAACTTTGAAATTAATTTGAGTTTCATTGTTCCAGTATCTTGAGTAAAATTTTTCTTTAAATTCTGTCATAGTTTTTGGTAATTCTCCTAAACTATCTGCCCATATTCGTGCATTACCCTGCATCATCTGATAGACTATGTGAGTTTTCTTATTGTCCGGAACATAATTTAAAGAAAAGAAATTATCCACCTGCCTCATAAATACGCATGGATTTTCATCTCCCGCTGCACTAAATTTAGGAGTACACGGTAATGAAAAATACGTGTGCGGAACGCTTCCTCCACTCGATGGTAAATTTTCAATTTGATTTTTCAATTCTACAACGTCATTCGTACATGCTGTAATTTGGTGTTGTAGAACCACATCTTGTTCCGAAAGAGCTTTTATTCCACTATCTAATTTACTAGCTTGAACCTTAACTTGTTCAGTAACTAATTTTTGAAACTTCTCTACACCTTGTTCTATCTCAGTCTGCCTGTCGGACACGGTGGTTATAAGATCTGATTGCATTTCGATCCTATTTTCAAATCCTTTCGTAACTTGATCAATCTTCTCTTCTAATTCATGACCCAGTTCCGTGAATTTTTCTTCTAACTTCTCGTGTTCCTGCCCTAATTCTTGTTGAATCTCATTCTTAAATTCGACCTTCCACTGTTCTGCTAATTCAGTGAATTGTATTTTTAAATTCTCTTCTAACTTCCTATTATTTTCTTCTAATTTTGTTTCTAAGGCATTCTTGTTCTCCTCTAATTTAGTTTCTAAAGCATTTATTGCCGAGTTATTCTCCTCTAATTTAGTTTCTAATGCATTCTTGTTCTCCTCTAATTTAGTTTCTAATGCATTTATTGCCGAGTTATTTTCTTCTAATTTTGTTTCTAAGTTAGTCCCTAATTTCTTTATATTTTCCTCTGTCTTTTCATTCTGCATTCCTAACCTCGTATCTAATTGCTGCATGAATTGTCCTATTAATCGTTGCATCATTAAATTTGCCCTGTCGAGGTTTCGTTGTTCCTCATCCGGATCTCGTGTTGGCGTTTGCTGTGATTCCGTCGGCGAGGTCATGCTAGTTTCTCCTGACGTTCCTTGTTCTACTTCTACCGTTTCTTTCGCGATCATGGTACTTGGAGCTTGTCCTCCCACTTCCCTATCGCTATCTGAATCCCCAGACGATCCTTCAACGGTAGTTAAATTCCTAGCCGCGTTATATTTATCTGCCATTTTGACTGTATTAACTGCCTAGAATCAATCAATCCTCTTTCCCAGACACAATACACTTTTTACAAATTATTACACACACAAATACCAAACACTATCTCGAACAGATAACACTTTCATATAATACCCTTTTTGAAAAACACTCCAGAAAAACACACTTTTACACAACACCTTTTTTGTTCTCTGTAACCTGTTCAGCAATCTTAGTGAATTGTGATTCAATTGTACTAGAAATTTTGGTTCCACCAAATTTTGGTCTCAGTTTTTCTCAAATCGAGTTTTGGTAAATGCATCCAATAATCGAGCCCCACTTGGGCGCCAGTTGCGTTCCACCCCTCCGCCGGCTAGCTCAGAATGGGTTTTCAAGGTGGGCGCAAAATAAAAAAATACAATTAGAATAGCGGGATCAGGGTCATGTGGGCCGTTGTGGATTGAATGCACTTACACAGAAACTCAAGTCGAATCACTTTCCACTTACTTAAGTATATTCTAATTAAATTGCTGTTACAGTAAATGAACATAAAACACTTTACATATACAAGAATTTTGTCTTGCTGAAAAAAAAAGAAAACAACTTACACTCTTAATAATTAACTACACTGTTTCCTTTCTCTCATTTAAATCAATTTCAAAGAATACTTAAAACTTTGCCTAATCATTCCAGTCGTAAATTTCCTAGTTGCAACTTTACAATTAGCTAAGTTTTTCTTGAAAGAAAAGATTGATTCTATTTTTCACAGAATATCGGTATAAAGAACCTGTACTAATACTTTCTTTCCGAAACAAATTATTCCTTCTAATATCTACAAATTGTTCAAGTTGGCACGACCTTACTGTGTCTTCTCACGGCGTAGAGAAATCTGCGGCGTCGACTCTTCCAATCGCTCGATGTCCTTGTCCTTGCAGCTCGGTCGGGAGCAAAGCCGCCCCTCTGCAGAACCGCACGGTCGCCCCTTTCCAGTACCGTTGTTCAACTCACGATGTGGCCTCCGTCTCGTTTTCCGTTGATACTCTTTTCGTATTCTTTTATAGAATGTAACTAGCTTTTAATTCCATATTTAAAAGAATCTACAATACGACAACTGAGTCTATTGTATAAGAAGAATAAATATAAAATAAAAAAACTCCTCGAATGTCTTGAAGAGTTTTTATCGTAGATGCAGTCCTGAAGTCCTTAGCAGTACGAGGTGCCGCCTTCTCGTGATCGGTAGGTCCTCACTCTCCAGCTGTTACTTCAGAAAAGAAAGCTTTCTTTCTCCCGACTACCGGTGTCGCATACTCTACCGAGACGCTCTCTTTACGGATATAGTTCGTAGTTTCCATTTTCGGATTGTATTCATGCGCGTTGGCGCGCGTTCAAACAGCTTATCTTATTCTTGAATATTGATGTGCTCCGTTTTCCGAGACCTCGGCAAAACGGATGGTCACAATATATTTCAATAATTAAGAGCTTTTGTTACAAATATTGAAAGAAATATTTCTATAAAAAATATTCAAAAGTTCACCTGATGAAATTTTGAATCCACTGAAATTCGTTCGCCCCCAAAAATTGCGCGTCCCAGGCTACAGCCTACTCAGCCTGTTCGGTAATCTGGCACTGAGGCTTCACCTAGATAGTGTTATTCCTAGTGGCGTCTCCTTTCTCTGGATCTATGGCGTTGGCAGTGAAGGAAAGTGTTAAACCTCACACTACTCTTTTCGCTTACATATTTAGAGTAAAATTGAATTATGTAAACAAAATACTTATTTATTTTAAATTATAATGTTGGAAGAATGAAGGAAAGAGAGTCGCAAAATAACAACGAGGATGTTGCATTTTCTATTACAAAATTGGAATAATACATTTTACAGTATTTAAAAAGACATTCTCAATCATTTCCCATTCTCCAGTTCTCGTTTCAAAAATTAAATTCGGAAATATTATCAGGTTGGGTAATGATCGCCCATCACTCAAATACTCCTTTCTTTTCTTCATACGAAAGGAAAGGAAAGCAATTATTTAAAACTATTGTTCCACTTTTTCACTATTCATATAAAAAAATAACACTAATTTCATGATTTTTTTAAATTTATTTATTTATTTTACATTGGCAGACATTACAACGTTCAGCCGTGAGGCTCTTCAGTTGATTGGGCGAGCAACTTTGTATCAGCAAAGCGTGAAGGGGGTAATTTCGATGCCGCCACCCGATCCGACCTGAAGACGTTGGAGGCATTCGCCAACGGCCTGGGCATCGCTCGCTCACAGCCTGCATTGCATGGACGCGCTGGTGCCGATCTACGACCCCGATCGTACGGAACACCGAATAAATTAAAAAAAGAAATCTAAACAAATTCAAAGGAATAAATTATTATTTTTATTTCCTTGGGTATTGACACACGACTTGCACACCTAAAGTACACAAGACTTGCACACCACTGGTTATTCCCTGTTCCCGTGTGTTGAAGTATGATGGGTAAGACCTGAACTTCTATCCTTCCCTACCAGATAAATACTTCACCGTAACCGGCTACCATAGCCGGAGCACCTCGATAATATCCACCAACCAGAAATAAAAAAACAGATGAGCCTTTGGCGGCGGCCACAGTGGATCAGAGTTTGGCAGAAATTTCGGTCGGCCGATATCGGATGGACGAAACCAAACAAAACAGATCTTCGTACGACAGACTGATGTCACTGCAGCGCCTCTGACTGGGAGGTCCTAGGTTCGAGTTCTGACGACGGCAGGATTTTCGACACTAGCTCTTCAACTAGGTCGGATTCAGTCGCTGTCTGGAGGAGAATTCTAGCGGCCGGCTGCTCTGATCGGTAGTTTTCCGTGGTTTCTTCGATCAACACCAGGCGAATGCTGGAGCAGTACCCTAACAAACGGGCCACGAACCGCGCGCGATCTTTCCTTCCTCTTCCTTGTCCTATCCTCTCCCCTTACACACACACACACACACTAACATGCACTACACTACCACATATTCCGGGAGACCGGTCGGGAGCTTAGAGCTTGTCCCAGCTGGGGCGGTGCCCCGCTGGTGGGAGAGTCCTGGATACGGGTAAACCCCACTAGCTGACGGTAGGTCGGCGCCGGATCTCACCATCCGGCGGGGGAAGATCACCGCCATCTCCCGAGAAAAAACATGCACTACACTCACGGGACTAACGCCCAAAGCAGTTGACGCGCCCGGAGACACGAAAAAATCAATCAATCAATCGTACGACAGCCGACGTTTTTAGGCGCTGTCGGAAGAAGTCGTTGGGGTACCCTATGACTAATTCCGTTCACTTTCGCGAGTTTGAACGAATCCGTCACACCGCACCAAAACGTCCCTCGACGACCGAAATTTCGGCTTCCGACAGCCGAGGAGGGGGAGGGTCCCGACCCCGCTCCGAGGGGCGTAGATTCAAAAAGAAGGGAGGGGAAACCTGCGGGGCCACTGTCTCGGGAACCTTCGGAACTATTCAAGTGTCAGGAAGGGCTGGCATCCAACGAGCTGTAATGCTCATCGGTGTCGTTATAAAGCAGGGGTCTCCAAACTACGGCCTGTGGGTCACATCTGACCCATAGCAGTATGGTATGTGTCCCTCAAAATCATAATATATTCTAATTCATTTTAATCGTGACATAGGTTGTAACATTTTATTTCTAGATACAAGGATCTGGCTTCCTGTTGTTGCGAACTTTCGTCCACATACCAGCTATTTCAGAGATGTTTTAATGTTAAGAGAAACAAAAATTGAACCACAAATTAACTTATTGTTAGAGTAAAAAAAACAACAATTTCACTGCTCTAATTGAGGTACGTGTCAAAAGTATTTATCATTTCTGTGTTTTAGAATAAAATTGACAGTAATTTAATGTAGATATTTTAAAATGGTTGCTCTCAATGAGTATTAATTACTACAAATATTATGTCCAAAATTGTGTGCTCAATTTCCATATGCGTTTTAAGAATTAATTTGTGAATTGTTAACTGTTTTGTCGCTTTTTAATCAAAATTTAATTTAACTATTAGGCGATAAATTACAACCTATAATTATATTTTCCGACTCTCCAATTTTTCCAAATTATAATTATTTATTCACACTCATATTTAATTTTTGGTCCTCGAGGCTGTTAAAAACTTTCTTTCCATCCCCAAAAGAAGAAAATGTGGTGACGCGTATTATAAAGGGTGTGTATAAAAAAGTATACAATATTACATGATAAAATCAAGGTCATAGACATCCCTACCAAGGTGAGCCTAGAGCACACATTGTTTACCTTCCTTTTGTTAGTAAATCCAGAATTAAGTGTAAATCATTTGCAAGCAATATTTTATGAGTCAATGGGAGAGGGGGTTGTCAGCTGGGAAATACTGCACAAGGATGCAGCGTGGTACCTTCTATGGTAGAAAGAAACATCTAAATCAAAGTTTTCAGAGTGTGAACATAGATTTCTTCTTTGTTCCGTGATTCTTGATTCCGTGATTCTACTTTCGGAAAAATCACGGAAAACTTCCGATCAGAGGAGCCGACCTCGTGAATGCTCCTCCAGACGGTCTGACCGAGAGATCCTAAGTTCGTGTCTCGAGAGCGGTAGGATTTTCGACACTAGCTTGTCAGCGACTGTCTGGAAGAGAATCTTAGCGCCAGCTGCTCTGATCCGTAGTTTTCCGTGGTTTCTCCGATGCAAACTAGGTGAATGCCGGAGCAGTACCCTAACAAATGGGACACGGACCACGTGCGATCTTTCCTTCCTCTTTTTGTCTTATCCTTATGCCTTACACACACAGTTACACTAACATCAATACACATGCCGGGAGACCGGTCGGAGACTTAGAGCTTGTCCCGGCTGGGGCGGTGCCCCGCTAGTGAGAGATACCAGATTGAGGAAAACCCCTCTAGTCGACCGTAGGTCGACGCCGGATCTCGCCATCGAGCGGGGGAAGATCACTGCCACCTCCCGACGAAACACGTGCACTACACTTACGGGACCAATGACCTCAGTGGTTGACGCACCCGGAATCACTAACAACAATCAATCCTTCAGACAGCGGCTGAACTCAACCTTCCTCCCAAGCTAGAGTCGAAAATTCTGCAACCGTCGGGACTCTAACCCTAGGACTTCCAGGTCAGAGGCACTGCAGTGACAGTTGTCACTGGGCTCGCCGTAACGTAGCGACGCCACTGCGCTGGGCGACGCGACCGCACGGCGTTTGTCACGTCATCCGTCCGTGTGGAGGCCACGCTCGGCCGCGGACGTGACGAGGGTCTAAAACCGGAAAACTCGTGACCTCTATTCAACAGGCAGATCGGGAACTCACGAATAACTTTCAATCCAGTACAAACCGAATCCAGAGTTTAGTTCTTTCAGTCCAGTCTCCGTCTCATTGATGATTCATTGCTTTTGCTGCTGACGGTGACACGGAAAGGACTTGTTCTGTAGATTAATAACTTCAGTAGTTTCATTGAAATGCTTAAGTAGAAGTTCATGAATTCATAAAAGATGAATGGAGAATGCTCAACTGTCAATAATTTCTTACAAATTTCTTTTAATGTAGATCATACAAGTATGAAATCACTGTCTTAGATTATCAGCCCATGAGTAGAAGAAAGTTGAAGTACAGCTCATGAGTCAAATCTATTGAGAGTTAGTACAATTTTTATCTATTTTACCTACGCTTCTCCTATAGACGAATATATTAAATTAAAATCAACTATTGAGGAATTATTCAAACGAATTCACTGGTTTATTTATGTAGAAAAGGTAAGCATAATGGCAGGATATGGGTATGGGTAGCAGGGCATTGTTGGCAAATATGCTTAATATGCTGATGCTTCTCGTGCACGCTCCCTCCCAATGGATGTTGTGCAAAACTGCACATAGCTTACACATGGAGAATGCTGAGGTGACTTGCAAGGAACAAATACACAACTGCTGCAAATGCTTTCTGAGGACAAGAAGCAAAGTGTCTAGCAAAGAGGTTGGGGAAGTTGTGGAACAATTGGTCTGTGTCTAAGTACAATCAGTCGCATGAATACTTTTCTCTTGGTAATACGTTCATACAACCCATGGCATTGTAGTACTGAAGCGAGTTGACAGTAAAGCTCTTCAAACGGAATAATACTGCCTATTATAATGTTTATCACACTTGTGCAATTACTGTTTGTGATGAAATTGGTTTCCGGACTTCCAGAGGACATATTGAGGGACGCCATGCTTTCAGTGGTAAGCACATTCTGCATGATTGCAATTCCTCTAAATATTAGATTTAAAGTGACATAAAATTTGGTGTACAGAATTTTAAAATCCATACTAAATAAGTAATGGACCTAAAGATATTTATTACGCAAAATGCGTTATAAATTGTGTTGTGTTAAAAAATTTCCCACATTCTAAATTCTTATTCCCCATGACCTTAACTAAGAGACAGCGAGCATCATAATTTTAAAAAACACTCACAAATGTTATTGTTTGTTATTAAGCTACTTCGTTTCATATTATTTAGCCTTGACATTACATTAAAAAAATCTCACTCATCAGGTTCTTAACAAAATAAAATATACTCTCCTTACTTTCTTTACTTGCGTAATCCATCTTTATTATAAAAAGCTTAGAAAAAAAAGTGAACTGCATCCAGATTTTAAACTTCTCGCTGGTGCCTTCAACTTTTTATCATGTGAATTTTAATAAAGGAATTAAAGTTGCCTGATTTGCAATATGCTGCTCAATTATAATTACTTTACGTTCTAGCTCATACGTGAGGTATTTGAGTTGACTAGTAAGAAAATAATCAATAAAAGTAATGATTTTTTCTCGACAAATTAAAAAATCTTTTTTAAAAATAAATGTAGACTACCGATGCTTACTGGTTGTGTTGTCATATTCTTTGATGGAATATTAATTAAAACTGGTGTGTGGAACAAAGCAGGAAAGCAGATACTAATACTAATCTTGTTATTAGAACGTGGAGATGTGCTTTTTTTAACGGATCTAATTGGGCAAACAATTGGCACAGGATGTCTGTCCTAATCTGTGAGCACATACAGAGGCGGAATTTTACGCGTTCATTCATCTTTGAGTCTTTGCAATTATCAAATGATTAGTTACTGTTTTGGGTGCTTGTAATTGACATTTATCAACATTAACAGTCAATGGAGGGGACATAGAAAATTTGAAGACGCGGTCAGATGTTCTCAGAGTCCGGCGCGCCTGCTTCAGTTGTCTCAGTAGCGGGAGGTGCCTGCGAGCATTTTTACCTTTTAGGGGGGGGGTAGTATAACTGACGCTGCGTTTCGTAACATTTAACCCTAATATCCGAGAAACTTTGGCGATCGCCAGCGTGTAACACTTCGATGAAAATGCTGCACGCAGCAGTGGTTGTATGTTCGTCATGGAAATCGCCTTTTTTTTATGGCTTCTTTTGCGTCTAGTCTGGCTGATAAACTACGGTCCTAGATAGCAATAGATGAAGTTTTTACTAATAACGGAAAAGTTGTATGATGCAAAAAACGCATCAACATATGATCTCCAAATTAATTTTAAAACGTTTGTATTATTTTTAAAATTTGTATGGGTATCTTTTTCATAAATGTAACTTTGTGTTATGTAAATGTGTTTTATAATTTTCATATTTTAATATTGCATATTATAACCGATTTTATATATTTATTCGCTGGCGTTTCATACTACTGTCGATTCCGGATATAGTGAACTCGGATATAGTGAACCCTCGATTATAGTGAACTAAGTCACTGGTCCCGTTTCACTTACATTACAAATAGGTAGACATTGGATGTTTAGGGAAATGCCTATTTTATTCTAGCGAACTTATTTACAGGCTGATAATATATATGCACGGATCTTGCCAAATTATGACATATGACGGAGTTTTATAATGCTGATTTTTGCTTTTTTTAGCATAAATACCTTTTTTTTGCATCAATACCTTTTTTAGGTCTTTTTTGCCTTTTATTTATTATTTTTATATACAATGCTAAGATATCAAATAATCGGCCATGGTGCAACGTGTTCATTCATTACGAAATCTTCAATTCACGTCTATATGTATTTTAAAATACTAGAGAATCCATAAAAGTATACCCACAGATTTTTATTCATTTCCCTTTTTCTTAAATTCCAGTCATGTTCTGAACACATGGTCGATTGACATCGTGCGCACCGAAATTGTAAGTGAAAATGAAAATAAATTCCCAGAAGGTTTCAGTGTTGCTAATGTCAGTAGATTTCGAGAGATCCTTCTCCGCATTCAAACTGATTTTGTCTCCCAATCATCGCAAATTTGAAACTGTAATTCTAGAAAACGTAGTGGTAATATGCAAATATTGCTTGTTATTGCAAACTATTAAGGATAAAACGTAGAAGAGTTGTAAATATGTAAACCTAAGTTTACATTAAAATGTTCGTACTTGTTTCGTGCATTTAAATTTATAAGATAATATAGGCAAAAATTACTAACAATTTTTTATTTTATTGTGTATGTAACTTATGATGGTGCCTTTTCTCCTTATTCTTGACATTTTAGTGCCTTTTTAGGCGCCTAAAAGACGATTATTAGGGCCTAAACATCCGATGTCTACAAATAAGCGTAAGAAGATTCGGTTAAAGTGAACCTGAACCTCGCCTATAGTGAACGTAGGAAATAAGTCCTGCAAATTAATTGGATCTCGTATGTTATTAGGTAGAAGGGCCTTCGGAGAGTGGGACAGTGTTCCAACAGCGGAAGAAGCATTGAAAGGTGACTGCATTACCATATTTGAAGCAGGTCAATTCAAAATTAAGTATGGAGAGAGCATGAACTCTCGCCAGAGAACGATTTAGATGAATTACTGATGCAAAAAGTACAAAGAAAACAAGTGAAAATAACTGATGACAAGTGAAGATATGAAAATTTTCAGTTCGTGCTGTTAATGAATTTTGCTGTATCTCTATATCAATAATTGTGGAGAAATACTATTTAATTTTGACATCATCGGATATAGGTAACCTCGGATACAGTGAACATAGGATACAGTGAACATAGGATACAGTGAACATAGGATATAGTGAACATAGGATATAGTGAACATAGAATATAGTGAACATAGGATATAGTGAACCTCGGATATAGTGAATCTCGGATATAGTGAATCTCGGATATAGTGAACCTCGGATATAGTGAACCTCGGATATAGTGAACCTCAGATATAGTGAACCTCAGATATAGTGAACCTCGGATATAGTGAACCTCGGATATAGTGAACCTCGGATATAGTGAACCAAACATATGAGACCCCAGACGTTCACTATAACCGGAGTCGACTGTACATTTGCGGTCTCTAATCCGGATCCCATGCTTATCTTGCAGCCGGAGCTGATCAGGACGTACGGGTACCCCCAGGAGACGCACTCGGTGCGCACCGAGGACGGCTACGTGCTGACGCTGCACCGCATCCCGCGCGGCCGCGAGCAGGGGGCGGGGCCGGGGGCGGGGCGCCCGGGGGCCCCCGCGCTCGTCATGCACGGCCTGCTCTCCTCTTCCGCCGACTGGGTGGTCACGCTGCCCGGCCGCGCGCTCGGTGCGCTGCTCTTTCTTTCTCTCTCTCGCACACACACACACGCTCTCGCTCGCTCGCCTAGGGGAGAACAGTAATTGTGCGTGTCAGCGAGCGCATGCTCATAAGTTGTTGAATGAATGAAAGAATGTCGTAAATAAATGAGTGGGTGATTGAATAGTGAGTGTATGTATAACTGGAGAACGGAGTGAATGTGAGTGAATGTATAACTGGAGGAAGGAGTGAATGTGAGTGAGAGAGTCGATGAATGGGTGAGTGAATGAGAGTGATGCAGTGAATTAAAGAATGAGTGAATAAGTGGATGAATGAATAAGTGGATGAACGAATAAGTGGATGAACGAACAAGCGGATGAATGAATAAATCGATGAACGAATAAGTGGATTAAAAAAGAATAAATGGATGAGTGAATAAGTGGATGAGTGAATAAGTTGATGGATGAATAAGTGCTGAATGAATAAATGGTGAGTGAATAAGCAGGTGAGCGAATAAGTGGACAAGCCAATGAGAGAGTGAATTAGAAAGCGAGTGAGTGAATGGGAGAGTAGGTGAATGAGAGTGAGTCAATGAAAGAACAACTGAATGGGAGGATGAGTGAATATTTTAAATTTTCAAAATTGGTAAATATCACCATACTTGTCTATCAAGCAATCACCACAATACTTCTTCACAGTCTTAAGAATGATAATTAAGTATCGGTTTAAAAGATGTGGAATGCAAATATTTTAAAGAATTTTCCTCTAATCTACAGGCATAAATAACTTTATACAATTGTGTACTGTTAGTAGGAATCATCACGGTCATTTTTTTAAATTACTTCTCAAGACAATATAAATTAAAGACTATAGACTAAAACAGGAAAGCATATTTTGTACGAAGAATAACAAAGAGACTTTTATCTTAAGAAAATGCTGCGAGGGTTCGTATGAGCGGAAGAGCACCTCCTGTCTGAGAGTGCGTTTGTGGAAGTTATCAGTTTCCGGTAGGAGTTATGCTTCGTAGCCTCCGTGATAATGCTAAAGAGGAAAACAAGACACCGTACTCTTAGCGAGAGTATTATTTGCAACATTATCGCGAAAGAAAACCGCTAAGAAGTCTCAGTCTAGTACTGTATACCATTAAACAGATGTAATCGAAGTAATTATGAATAACATGAATTACAAACGTAAAAGTAAAAGTGAACTTTTTCTTGGTACTTACAAAAGCAAAAATAACGACAATAGTAATAATAATTATTACTAATTATATTAATAACAACAACAACAATAATAATAATAATAATAATAATAATAATAATAATAATAATAATAATAATAATAATAATAATTCGAACAATGTACCAATGCATGCATTGATACTACATAGTGCAACATGCAGCATGCATCATGCATTGATTCTACATCAATGCATGATGCATGCATTGTCATATATAATGTAAATGCATCAACTGCAAATTCATATTACATTTTATCCATTCCCTTACTTACATGAAATGATACAGTTTCCTGAGGAAGATTAGCGATATAGTCATCAGGTTGTAAGAGCATTTACCTGGCTATGCCACTACAAAATGTCTCATTGTAATTGAGTTTTAGAGCATTTTATTTATATCCCGAAAAGATACAAAAAGGTATCTTTTAAAACCAGTATTTTAATTGGTCAATAACTAGACGCCCTTCTACGAATTGTGTACGTAATGACGAAGTTATGCCTTCACTTTTTTTTTTGTGGCGAGTCGAAAAAGTACCGTCATGACGTCTTTAAATATGTTGTATTTGGTTATAAAACGTATATTAACCTTATTATAGAAGATGTGAGATGAATTAAACAAGACAATAAAATGAAAACAATTCGTCGGATTGAGAAAGAGGATGAAGGTAGCTACATATACTGACAATGCTTCGACCGCACAACATGAAGACAACAGAAATGATAAATGTAGTACAACACTGAGGAAACAAATGGCGCTACATCACATACCCTTTCATATTATTTGTAACTGATTTTTTAGAACTTTTAGAACAATACTAACTGAAAACGGGAAAATTTCGTACATTTGAACTCCAAGCACAACTACGTTTTCGCGGCCAGTGGCGGGTTACTTCACTTGAGAATAGTCCCATTGACTTAACGTTTGCTTCTCAGAGAGTTTCCAACACGACAAATGTTTGGTCATGCTTACATTTGAATGCGTTCGCGTAATTCAGTGTGGCGCTGGTGCCATGGAATTCGGTGTTCTCTGCTTTATTCTTACAAAACGTTTTATGAAAAAAATCTGAGAAAAATATCAGTTTTTCGAAAATATATTTTACAAATTTGAGGGAAAATTTGATACACACTACGGAAAAACTATTAATATTTTTTTAAAAGCCTATGAAATAATTTTAAAATCTAATATTGTAGAATAAATTGTAATTATAAATGTAATCGTTAGCTTCAATAATAAAGTTCTTAAAAATGGACTTTGCAATTTTCACAACTTCACATGTTTTAATGAATGGATGCCATGTTATTCATTGCCCAGTTTCAGCAATGGTTTTAAACGAAAAATGGAGCCATTTTTGAGATAATTGTGAAAATGGCATACGGACCTCACTTAAAGTACCCTCCTCCAAAAACAAATTAAAGAACTGTTTCAAAATAACAGGGTTTTAAGTTCGTTTAGATCGATTGGAAATTACACATTTTCCGAAAAATCTTATCAATGGTTTAGGCATGAATGTTCTTCACAGAGGGACGGACAAACTGACGAATAGATAGACTGACACACAGATGTTTAAAAAAGTACTTCGTCGGTGTCAGGGACCTCTAGAACTTGTATTTCCGTCAAACACCATTACGTAACTTACTCTTCACCACGAACAATATAATAATAATAATAATAATAATAATAATAATAATAATAATAATAATAATAATAATAATAATAATAATAATAATAATAATAATAATTAAAAAACAACATACAACGAATCCCATTAAATGATACTCGTACAATAGTACGGGCTTAATATGAAGTACTCTCAAATATAAGGGTAAGGGCTTAATACGAAGTACTCTCAAATATTAAAAAATAAGTTTCAAATTTGCACGACTTTAACTTCGGTCAGATGGATCTGCGCGGAAGAAAGAGATCTGAACGGAAGAAAATCCTGTGAACGATTTAGGCGCGGACAGACGGTCTGACAGACACGCAGACGAACGGACATTTTGAAAAACAAAACATTTTTTTGGTATCAGAGACCGAAAAACGAATTTCTATCAAACTTTCGACAGTAATTTTTGGTAGCATTACATAATTTTTACTTAAGTATATGAGAATGTTAAAAGAAATATTATTCTTTTTTTCTATAGAACGCAACAATATTAATGTTGCGTTTGTAATGTAAGGTTGCAATTGATCTGGACAATTGAAAACTTATTATATATGAAGTTATTTCAGATCTAAACCGTTATTTAATTCCTAATTGACATACACTGTTGAGGTGTAGAACATCTCCCAACACGGAAGTACTTTCACAAGAAGTAGTTTCAAATCTTTAGAATATTGTTCTTTCGCGATTACCACTTTTAAAAAACATCGGACACCGATGTAAAATGTACGTTGCAACAATATTCTGTGGCTTAAAACAGTAATTCTATGCTTCTACAGAAAACATTTTTATTTTACGCGGCGACTGTCGCGAGTTTGCAGCCGAGTCTCGAAGCAAATGTGAGTCGAATTTTCCATTGTTGAAAGTGCGCCCTTTCATTACGTCAACAAAATGGCCTTTCCTAAACGCATCGTCATAATGGCCAAACTCCATGATTGCACACACTTGACTACAACTGTACATTATCATCACACATACACAGTCCCTGTGGCGCAGAGGATAGCGCGTTGGACTTCTAATCCAAAGGTCGTGGGTTCGATCCCCGCCAGGGATGATTAGTTTTAAGTTTCTAGCATTGTGGAAATGACGCCGAGGGCACGTGGATAATACGCACTGAAGATGAAAAACGAAGTTTACGTAAAGATTTCTGAGAAAAAATGTTATCCAAAGGTTGAGAGTACAAAGGCACAGGCGCACTAGCTACATCTCGACGATATTTATAATGAGAAATTCATTTTTATATTAAAGTTATAATTCCAAGAAACATTACTTATACGTTATAAAATTATTCAATTTCAAAATTAAAATAAGTCACATAGAGTAAAAATATTTGGGGGGAAACATTTCGGGAAATACTTGAACAAACAGAAGTATTTCTCAGAGGTTTTTTGGTTTTCTTTGCAGTCGCATCGCAGGAAGTCTTTAGCAACTAGGTACATAATTTACATTCTTTTACTATTTATACTTTCTAATCACAATTGTATAATAATACACAACAATTACAAATAATAAAATATTTCATTAAATTATGATATACTAGTAATAATACACCACCATCACAGAAATTAATGTAGTAAAAATGAAATTAGCCCAAAAAAGTTGTATCCATTTTCAAGGTGTTACAAATTATTTTTTTTTAGAACGATTCACGAGGAAATATTCGTGGCTTAGATCTAACTAGAATTGTTTCTAAAGTTCCCCAGGCTATTAATTTATTCTGCCTTCAATATATTTTGTTTACACTCGGAGGAAACTATCGATCCCTACCTACTGCTAAGCTAAATTTTATTTTACCGTATATACATATTTAGCTACTGCGTATATTTAGTTACTGCATATACTAAAAATACTGACCTGTATGAATGGAATTGAAACATGAATAATTGTAAACAATGTCACAAAGCAATAGAAGTTACTACCTTATTTCTTCTTAGCATTAACATATCTTCATTCCCAGGATACGTACTTGCTGATGCAGGATATGACGTATGGCTTGGAAATTTTCGAGGAAACACCTACTCAAAAAGACATGTTCGATACGACACAACTTCGAAAGAATTCTGGGATTTTAGGTAAGACTTAGCACACGAGAAAGTTTAATAGTGTAGATACAGATGAATGTATAACTAAGCTGAATGTTATTGTTTATCTTGAATGTACTTCTCAAGCCCAGAAAAATACCTATTACGTTTTCCTGTAGGGCTTCCATTCCCCAGTAGTTTGTATTTATTGTTAGTGCTTCATATCGACGACATACAAAGTTTATTATATTTTATTTAAACAACTGAAAGTAAAACAAAAATAATGCAATAATATAATTCAATGCATCTTGCAATAACAGAATCCAATAAAAGATAAACCAGAAGATACATTATAATGAAAATATTTAAAAATATATTTATTAATAAAATTTATTAATAACATAATTTATTAAAAACATATAATATTTAAAAAGCGAATGAACATTTTTGGAGAAACATATCTCAAGGAACGAGTCATCAACCGAAGAGACATGTTCATTAGTTTGATTTTGTAAAACGATAAGAAAACAAGATGCCGGTCGATTTTCTTAAAAACGTATAACTAACAATTTTTCTCGAAAACAAGCGTATGTACTGTATATATATTTTTTAAATTTATTTATATTCAGTGGAGAACCTTAAGGCATGTGACGATTTATTTATTTTAATTTATTTTACGTCAAAAACAGTTAAAAACTGTGTATGACGTGCTATGGGGAAACGTGAATTTTTTGCACGTTTTCAAAATTCTGTGATTCCTACACTAAACCATAGTGTACTTGAATTTTGAATACAGAAAAGAAAAAAAAGAAAGGAAAAAACAAAAAAAGCTCCGATGTAATACAATAGGTTTTCAAGGATAAATCAGAAATAAATTTTGAGCTCTTATCCATCATGTCCTTCGTCAAATAATACTTCCTACCGCGACAACATGGACACGATAATTTGAACAACTATATTTCTCATTGAATTGTAGAAGACGTGAACCGATAATGAAGTTACATTTATGTCCAGAAGTAAAACAAGGCGCCATCTCAGCATTTGCTCAATGGATCAGGGAAACTAGAAGGAAAATGGTGATGGGTTTTCAGAATAACAGAAATAGATAAAGCATTTATTTAAAAAAATCATTTGTGGTTATCCCATTTGACTTCTGTAATGTTTTATTTGTTAAATTTAGCTATTTGTTGGTTAAACATTTGTTTAATATTTATTAAACAAAAATTTGTTAAATTTAGTTGACGGTGATAGAGTGGGGTTACACGGGAGAAGAATTGTTATTTTAAGACATCTTGAGGATATGATTTCTTAATTCTTGGAAAACATAATGATGTTTTTTTTTACTGGAATGATGATTATATTTGACCCTATAGGGAGACGTAGGAAGTTGCGATTTAATTGTTTTATGAACGATGTCAGGGATTGAAACCAAGATCACTGAGAAGTTGATTCTTTCGGGTAACCTAGGAAACTTATGATTTTACGATATTTTTACGATTTTACGATTTTTATGAATTTATTATTTTACAAAGAAATTGATTTTGAAATGTTTGAAGAAAATAGAAATTAGGATGGTATGCTGTAAACCAATTTGAGGAGTAAGTTAAAGGGGGGTTATATGGTAGAGCTGCGTTAGTGATATTAAATGATGATTTGTAGTATATTGGATTGATTTTATTTTTAATAGAATTTATTGGGCCAACTCAGTGTGCATCTAATCTTTTTTCTTCTTCTTCTTCTTCTTCTTCTTCTTCTATTATTATTATTATTATTATTATTATTATTAATTCTAATTTTTTACAGTTGGCATGAGAATGGAGAATTTGATTTGCCTTCAATGATCGACTACATACTGAATGTAACTAAGAGAGAGCAATTATTTTACGCTGGACATTCTATGGGGACAACTGCATTCTTTGTGATGATGTCTCTTCGACCCGAGTACAACAGAAAGATTCGGGTCATGTGTGCCTTGTCTTCAGTAACATTTATGAATCACATGGAAAGTCCCATACTCAGGAATATAGCTTGGACTAATCGCGGAGATGAGGTTAGTCTTGTTACAATATTTGCGTGATTCAATTTTTAATTATTTGTATTATCTACCATTTTAAAGTATAAATCTTACATTTGACATTAAACTGTCTGCTCATAATTTGACGATGTGTCTTTTTCCCTTAGTATATCCTCAACAGGGTTTGCTTGTAATATTTAGTCTACATTTGGCACATTGTATCTTTCTTGTTCTCTTCCGATGTCATCATATGCCAAATGGCAACGTGTTCCTCATATAGCACACGGATAGTGGCGGCGGCACACAATAATTTTGAGAAAATGAACAGAGCTATTTTACCATTCACCATTACTAATCATTGGTTGTAGAGTAGTACAGCAAGTGTCTTGCCAAGAAGAGCAAACAAGAAGTATTTCAAATTTAAAAATGAAAATAAATTATATTGCATGGAATAAAAAATATAATTACAAGTATATTATTTGCTGAAATTACAAACTATTTCTCTTTCAAAATGCTCACAGGTTGGCGCGAACGTTTCCTTTACAAATAGTTTTGATCGTACAAATGATGCAGTAAATTGGAAGTTTACAAAATATTATTGGTCTTCTGGTAGGAACGTCTAAGATGATAGGAAGAGAGGGACAAAATAATCTTGGAGTTGAATTCAAACCTCTTTGAAAGAACAAGTGGAGGTAGAAAGAACAAAAAATAAGTAGTTGTGTTCATTAAAAGCACTTGATTTCAAGGTCCTTTTTTTTTCTCTAAATAGAATTGAGTTTGGGGTTAATCACAAAAATCGAAGTCGAAATATGATTGAAAATCCAATAATTACAACCTTCAGAATAACTTAAAATGAATTGGCGATATTTCAGCGTGAGCAACACTACTTCAAACAACATTAATGTACATTAATTAATGTACATTAATACATTAATGTACTAATAAGTCTCTTTAAATTTTGAAATACATATTATGTCTCGTAAATCATTATTATGAATGAATACGTGACTATTAAAAGCCTTAATGCCATCTGATTCTACCTTCTTTTATAGTGGTTGTTGAATGCTTTGGGAGTATACGAATTTCTTCCAAATAATGAGATAGTAGATGCTGCCACCAGACAGAAATGTCAAGACAACGCGCCAACCCAAGAAGTCTGCTCAAATATCATGTTCCTAATAGCGGGTTGGGACTCGCAACAACTTAATAGGGTGAGATTTACCTTCCACGTCACATTACTATATTTTTGTGGAGTGTTGAATTTCAGCTCGTATTCTTTATTGGACAATAAGTACAACTTTCGGTTTGCCATAAAAGCAATTTTTTTAAAATTTAGATTATATACTGAATATCATCCTGAGTATGATGCGTAAGGAGAGTTCTTACAGTATTTCATACCCAATATTTATTTACAACAATCATTACCTGATTCAAAACAGACTCAATATCTACCTACATAACTACTTGATTAAAAGCGATTATCCATACATTGTTTAGCATTTTTTAACGTTAATTAATAAAAGTTACAATTACCATTTAGGCTTATTTGCACGGTATATTGATTTTCTAATATCGTTAGGAAACCTTCCCTTTAAAAACCCTAAGATGGAGAAGAATGAATGTATGCCTTATTTTACGTGGCGAGTCTCAGGCCATGAGGCCTGCTCTTCCGTCTGACCACGCAAATTTCGTTACGCTTCTTTCACCTACTGGGGCAGAAAGAAGGTATTACTTGGGCGACGAAGCAGGCAATTTGAATTTAGCTCAGATGCTTCATTTAGGCTTGAGAATCTTTTACATGCAGTAACTCTACTAACATGAGACAGCCGGCTTTACTTCCCCTCCGAAGGAAGACGTACGAAGAATTTTTTCGCCCTTAAAAATCCACGGCTACGATCGGGCTTGAACTCGCGAATTTAGGTATAACAGCCCGATACGTTAACCGTTACACCATCGCCGCCGAATTTATTTATTTTACGTCAAAAAAAAAACAGTTAAAACTGCGTATGACGTGCTATGGGGAAAAGTGAATTGTGTGCACATTTTCAAAATTCTGTGATCCCTACACTAAGTCATATACTACTTGAATTTTGAAAAAATCCCTCGCATGTAATAAAATCTATTTTCAAGGATAAATAATTTTGGGCTCTTATCCATGTTGTCCTTCGGAATAATACTTCCTGCCGCGACAACATGGAAACGATAACTTGAATAATTGTATTTCCCACTGAATTCTAGAAGTCGTGCACAGAAAATGAAGCTACATTTATGTCAAAAAGCAACACAAGGGGGCATCTCAGTATTTGCTCAATGGATCAGGGAAACTGGACGAAAAACCTTATCGAGATGGCGGTCATTGACCCAGAAGTTGCGATACAATACTTGTTACATATTGTTTAGTATTATACAGTCCAATGGAAAATATTACATTAAATATCACAGTTAAAATTAATGTTACTTTTCTTGTGATGCTCAGTATAGTCTCTAATTGTATACAAAACAGTTATGTAGCAGAAACGATTACACTTGGGATTTAAACTTTTCTATCGAATTTAATCGTTTAATGTCATCTGGCAAAGTGTTGTAAAATAATGTACATGTATGTCAAAAGCCTGTCCACCTAACATACAAGATTTTAAACTGCAAATATGTTAATACGTTTTTAGATTAACAATACATTTACTTCTCCAAATGCCAAGATAAGATTTCTTTTGCAGACGCAACTTCCTGTCATATTATCTCACTTTCCTGGAGGAGCCTCCACTAAGCAAGTTCTACATTATGCTCAAGAAGTGGTCTCTGGTAAGGTTCACAAGAGAATCAAAGAATTTCTCTTGTATTGAAATTTAGTTACGCAGAAAATTTGGTTTATTCGTTTTGATTCGATCTTTCTTTTTGTACAGGATATTTTCGTCATTGGGATTATGGGACAATCTCTAATATGTACTTTTATGGAAGCCCCAAACCACCAGATTACAATCTGACCAGAGTCACTGCCCCAGTAGCCATTTTTTACAGTGACAACGATTGGCTGTCTCATATCATAGTAAGTAATAAAGTTGTGGTCAAAATATTGCTGAAAAATTAAAATTTACATTTAAAATGAAATCTGCGAGAAGGTGTTTTACATTTATGTTCGTTCATATATGGTATTGAGTACTCGTTCCTCGTAAATACCTTAAATAAAATGATAGGATATTATTACATATAATCAAGTGGCATCAATATTTGTATTCAGTCACAAAAAAAACTTTGCAAAGTTGGACAAAATATCTTAGTATCGCATATCGGAGGATCATTTACTAAGTTTAAGGCGTATTGGAAAAGAAATATACTCTAATTTCTTCAGTTTTTCAGGACGTGAAAAGGCTGCAAGCTCTCCTAACGAGATCTGTAGTGAAGATGATAAAAGTACCTTGGAATAAATTCAATCACCTGGATTACATGTGGGCCATAGATGCTAAAGGTCTGGTGTACGACACTGTGATCCAAACGTTTAGAGAATATCCATTATGATGACTTTCGTCGACGAATATAGAATATAATAAAGGTGAGGTCGAAATGTTTCATTCAACAACATAAAAGATCCCTTTCTATACATTATGTATGAACAATAATGAATGTGTGTTTGCGAGTGTGATGTAAATATATGTATGAATATTAATGAACTAATTTTGTGTAGGCCTTAGGATACCTATCTTACTCCTTTGATTTGTCTTCGATTAAAATAAGAACGAAACATTTACTATTTACTTTGCTCTGCTTCATTACAGTTCATCTTGACCAGTCAGTGATTGTCTTCAGAGATATTGAAAGTGTGAATAAGGTAGCACAGATATCATTCTTAAACAGAAAAATGTCTGTCGATGAGAAAATATAATTTTAAAAAGACTGTTATATGTAATATTAGTTGAAATGTAGTGTAATATCTGCCAGTATCGGAGCTATTTACAATTGTCATCAGAATTGGAGCAAAAAAAGTATGAATTGTGTGACTATAATATTTGTTTCTGGATTTGGATTCTATTTTTTCTCACGCAGATACAATTAAAATTATTTAATCTAAATGTTAATTTTACATCCAGGAACATCTCTTAAACTGTGAATAATATCATAGGTTAATGAAAAATAAATGGAAAACGAACATATTTCAATTTTGTCTTCGAAATCAAAACGTGTTTCCTGTCACATTGATTATTACTGACGTCCCAAAGTATAGTAATGATTGACTATTCATTTTGCTAGCAGAAACTGAGAAGCTCGCCTGGTGGCCCAGGAGCATAGGATGCCGGGAGACCAGTCGGGAGCTTAGAGATTGTCCCGGCCGGGGTGATGCCCCGCTGGAGGAAGATACCTGGTGGGGAAAACCTAGCTAGGCAACGGGGGGTCGGCAACGAATCTAGCCATCCAGCGAGGGAAGTTCATCACCACGTCCCGCGATAAAACATGCACTACACTTACGGGACCAATGGTCTTAGTAGTTGAGCCCGGAATCAGTAATCAATCAACCCCGGGGCATAAGGGAAGTGCGCTCATGTACGCGAACACACGAAGACCTTGTATTCGAATCCCGTGAAAAGCAAGGATGTTTTCGGTTGCGACGCTCAGTTTGTGAAATGGGGTATATTACCAGTACCTGATGTAACATCTCTATACCTGAATCCTTTCATAATTCTTTGCCTTCACCGGGAACTGTGCGAACTGCCTGCGTGCATGATTCGGGAATGGGATCTCTACCCACAACAATGGTAGCCGAGATCGCTAAGGCAGTAGTGTCGTAGTAATCTCGGAACGAAGGGTTAGTTAGTTAGTTAGTTAGTTAGTTAGTTAGTTAGTTAATGCCTTATTTTATGTGGCGAAACTCGGGCCATTAGGACCGCTCTTCCGTCTGACCACGCAAATTTCGCTACGCTCCTTTCACCACCTAGCGGAGAAAGGAGGTATTATCTTGGGCGACGAGACAGGCGGATTTCAATTTTGCTCAGAGGCTTCTTTTAGGCTTGAGGATCTTTTACATTCAGTAAATCTACTACATGGGACAGCCGGCTTTACTTCCCCATCCGAAGGAAGGCGTACGAAGGATTTTACAACAGTCCGGTACGCTGACCGTTATACCACCGAATCCGTCCAACCACCGAATCCGAAGGGTCGCAGGTTCGAGACCCGCTTCGGTCATGGTTGTATTTGTGTTCGTCCTTTCTCCCCTCATCATCACCAAACCTGTTCAACTTCACAGTTACCATAACGTTAACTCCAATAGTGGTCGCTAATCACCTACATGTTGATGCGACCTTAACAAAAAAAGTGCAAGTACCGAGGTTGACCGATGGGCTACATCGGGCACAGTAGTACAGGACCAAGATCCACCTATGGAATACCTCAGTTTGATGTTAGGGGAGGACGAGGGTTCTTACCCGCAGAGGAGTTGTAGTTAGTACAAAAGATTCCCTGGTGCTTGAAGTGCGGTTAGAAGGCAGCTAGCAAGGAAGTTGGGCAAAACTGGAAGACACCGCCGTCTGCACGATTCAGCAATTCTGTTATTCAGATTTTTTTGTTTATTAATAGTTATCTATGCACTAAGGGCGTTATAAGGGTTCTAATGATTGAGCGGCCACATAATGCCCAAGGGCTTTTTACCATTAGAACCAGTTAACGCCCATGGTACATACATGATTTTATTTTTTACCAAATTTTAATTACTCATATTTACTTATTTACTACCGGGAGCGGTACCTCAATGCATCAAGTGATGCCACTGTAGCGCCTCTGAGGTCCTAAGTTCGAGTCCTGATGGCGGCAGGATTTTCGACACTAGCTTTTCAGCTAGGGCGAATTCAGTCGCTGTCTGGAGGAGAATTCTTGCGGCCGGCTACTCTGATCGGTAGTTTTCCGTGGTTTCTCCAATCAACACCAGGCGAATGCCGGAGCAGTACCCTACCAAACGGGCCACGGACCGCGCGCGATCTGCCCTTCCTCTTCCTGGTCCTATCCTCTCCCCTTACATACACACACACACACACACACTCACACACACACACACACACACACTTACACTAACATGCACTACACTACCACATATTCCGGGAGAACGGTCGGGAGCTTATAGCTTGTCCCGGCTGGGGCGGTGCCCCGCTGGTGGGAGAGTCCTGGTTAGGGGTAAACCCCACTAGCCGACGGTAGGTCGGCGCCGGATCTCGCCATCCAGCGGGGGAAGATCACTGCCATCTCCCGCGAGAAAAACATGCACTAAACTAACGGGACTAATGACCAAAGCAGTTGACACGCCCGGAAACACGAATCAATCAATTTACTTATTTACTAACTAGTTGTTAACTCGACTCCTTTTGTCGTTTCATGTTTCTCCCCAAGAATTCCCTCCGTAAGAGAACATGCAGCGAGATTCAATTGTTTTCATATTTCCCTCGTCACTGTACTCCTCTCGATCCAAATAAGTAAAGCAGTGTATATCGAGCTCCGTATCGGAGGCAATAACAAGCAATAACGTTTCAGTAAAAAATTAACATTTTTAAGTCACGAAGAAATAAGAATAGTTGCGGCCATAATATTCACTAGAGATTCTACGAAGTGTACACAAGCTCTGATAAGGTTGTTTTCTTTAACCTTACATTAGATAAGAGCACTTGCATTTCATTAAGATAGGGATCCAGTGACGCAGTTTACAGATTTTATCATTTTCTTGCACATTAACTTTTCGACTCCCCTCTGAATGTAAATAATATTAAAATACCTGTATTGTTCATTGTACTGTCCTTATGATCTGTCATAATTACAGTTTAAATATTTGGGAATAAAGAAACGATAAAAGTTTTTTTGAAAATATGTAGTTCTGAAATATGCCAAAACTAGTGGTACTATAACAGCATATACTTTCTCGCATTATTTCTAACTTTTTGCCGTTTTCGAAAATTAAGAGAGTTATACGAAAGTAATACATGTGCCCTTCTTTAAGTATCCTTTGCTCTATCAGAGAAAATAATAAAGAAAAAATGCGGCTTTTTCTGGGAAAAAATATAAATTGGCTTCACTTTAAGAAAAATCATGAGAAAACTACTATCTTTTTTTTAAAAAAATTGTAAAGGTTTACCAAATTGTCGAGTTTGCTTTTCTGTCATATTGCATACATCTGGTTCCCTGGCACTTAAAGATAAATGAAATTGTTTCTTAAGATAAGCATAGCATATTAAAAACACATTTAGCTCATTGTTCATTTTAAAAGTAAAGTATTTTAATGGAAGTGTAGCCAGTATCTTATATTTTCATAGAAAGAGCATCGTTTTCTTTCATAACTTGCAGAAAAGCAAAAAGGTTCACTTTTTATGTGACATTAAATAGTCAACATTGACTCTGATAATGATAAATGATAAGTTCTTTAGAATATTTTATTATATTATTGAATTTTATTGAATGTTTACTTAAATGATGAGAAAAAAATCAATATCCATAGTTCACAAGTTTTGATACTTTATGATGCACACGAAACGATCATTTAAAGCAGAGAAAATACTGTCAATAATCCAAGTTTTTAAGTACCAAAGATTTAAAATGAACTCAAAACGCAGCTTCATAATTCACAGAGAAGCTGTCACGTTGAACATTTCATAACCATTGGGGTTTACCCCCTAGGAGTTTCTCTTTACGGCGGAAGTTAAGGTTGGTATGAGCTTTGCAGTCTTTTGGATATATAACACCTATTTCAGTTCAGTACATAATAAACTACGAGAAGAAATGTACCGCACTTCATTATTTTTTCAATATTCTACACCTAAACAAATTTATTCGCCACACTGAATCTCTGAAACTTTAACATCAATAAGCGCCATGCTCATTTCGTCTATTTGAACTCGTCAAAATGAGCATATTATTTATACATTTTTTTGCCGTGGTTAACTATTGCAACGCATTCCACAGCCAATCTTAAGAGCAGGAAAATTTAAAAAAATTACATTTTCGTTCATAATTATAAACTTTTAACAAAATGTAATCCAACAAATATTTCGAGAACATCTGAATTAAATCGATAGTTTACATTCAATTTCTGGACACTAGACAGTTTTATACTGTACACGATTATAAAAACACCTACATTTTTCAGTATTTTTTTGAATTTTCGGACCCCAATTATCTTGAACGAAATCTGGCATTTAGAATATCATAAAGAATAGAATTCTTCAATTATGGAGATTTCGGAGAAAAAATTGCAGCCGTTTACGAAAAAAATTGTTCCAACTTTTTGAAAAATACTAATTTTTAGTTCCCATATTCTCAAAACTAATCTCTCATACTCCCCTCTCTCCCTCCTTCCCCATCCCTCCATCTCTCTCCCCTCTCTTCCTCCCTCTCAATAACGTAGTTATAAGAGGGAGTCCAAAAATGTAACATTTGTCCAATTTTCGATAACTGAGCATTGACAGTGAAAATCAGATTATATGCCATCTTCATAAGTTTATTCCACTCTATTTTAGCAAGAAATTGAAAGAAAAAAATGTATCAGTTTTGAGAAAATTTTGAAAATGTCCTTGGAGCTTCATGTAAAGATTTTCCAAAATTCAAAATATTCGTTTCAAATTCAAGGAGCCGCGTCTTCAGTCAGATCGATCGTGGAATATCAATTTCGGTGCTAATTCCACCCACGGTTCATGCACTAGCGTTGATCACGAACAGAAATTTTGCTCTGGACCAATGTTTCGGTATCGAGGACTCAGAAAACGTGAATGCTGACTAAACAATTGTCTATATGCTACATTAAATAGCATACACTTACCACTTAAAGTCGTAGTATCTAGGTAAATCCTAGGCATTTTCGGATCCCCTGGATTCCCTAGACTTCCCCATGGGACCAAGAAGTTCATTTTCTGCATTTACTGCCAGCAATGCTAAAATGCTCCATCGTAATTTACAAATTCTGTGTAGAGCTCAATAGAGCTTCTGAGAGCAATTAATGAGATAGTCAGTAGATCGAATTATCCAGAAAGTCATGATCCCCAACGTCTTGAGGGCACTGACTGTTGATCGTGGCATAGCCACAGAGGTTCCAACCACCACTGGCAGGATTCTGGCGTTCGTAACTCCGTGTTGTTGGGCTGCCGGGGGAATGACTGGTTGGTACTTTACCACTTTTTTCTCCCCTGCTTTTAGAAGGCTAGACCCATCCTCGTGGCGGACAGTCACATCGACCACGTGGACCCCCTCCCGGCTTTCTATTACCAGGCCAGGTTTGAGTCTAACCCCTTCGGCAACGGAGAAAGTAGCTTCCGTGGACACCACATGAATTAGAAGAAGTAAGTTACTATGCATGCCGACCTGGATGGGCGAGGTGGCTAAGTACAGACTCAGCGCTTCGGTTCGAAGAGTCACGGGTTCGAGTCCCGCCTTGGGCATGGTTGTTTGTCCCTTGACTTTGTGTGTGTTGTCGCGGAGGGCCTCGCGTTCTACTGACCTCAAATCAGAGGAGCCCGCAAGTGTGTTGATCTAGTGTATGGTCGAATATGCGTCCTATCGGGACGTGAAGGGTAACCGGCTATTGGCTGGATAAAAGCCCTAGAAAAAAAAGTTACTACACATTGGAACAAGATATATTCCAATTTTTTGAATCAGCAGAACTTGAAACAGAATATAACATACACCATCTTTCTAAGTGAGGGTTTTGGCATCGATTCAAAACATTAGGGGAGACCCCTTTTCTGGCCCCCGCATGTTGTACAGGCTGGAGACCCAATTTAAACTGCTCACAAATATAACTTCTAGAATTATTTGTGTGATTATATGAGCAGAACTCATGAGAGAATTTCACACATTTGAACTCCATTGCATGTTTTATCGCGAACACGACGAGTAATTTCACTTGGGAAACCCCTCTTTCGCAATACCTGAGCAAATTTGCCAACCAGTAGAAACTATCGCTACCAGACATTAGACGCTTAGCTCGCTTATGTATGTATTTGGGTTTTGGGTCGGCCAGCTACCGGTGTCCCCCTTGCCTGGGTCTATCAAGAAGATAAGATATTAAAAACCCCTGTTATTATAGTTAGTAACGTCTTAGGTCGATGTAGTCAAATAACGGACGCGTTTGAAGTTTGTAATCCGAAGTGAGAGCCCAGATTCGTAACCTAGTCCATTATTTGTAACTTTTGCTATATGTTGTTTAATATTTTCCCGAAAATAATCTTCTAAAAATTCATGTAAATAAGAAATTCCTTTTTAGAGTAGGAGTACTCATATGTCATTTTTAGGTACAACTCATTTGTTTTGAATGCTGTTAACGGTCGCCCGGTTATATTGGGCCCACATAACAGTACAGTATTACGAAAACAATGAAAGAAACTTGTACCTCAATTATCTGACGAATTGTGTTATCAAGGTGGAAAGTGATATTTTCAATTTTTTGACACGACTAAAGGTCTCAGAATTCCTGATTACGGTTCTTTTTAAATTTATGATCAACACAGAATTCAAAACCGGACTCGTAACATTCCTTCCAAAATCCGTATCGCTTCCATCTGCCGCCTAAACCGGAGACCCTGAAAACGCGAGTGAGCTATTCGAGCAGGAGCTGGGCAAGCTCCGCTGGAGGCACCTATGGGCGCGGCGATGCGGAGTGGAGCGGGACAGAGAGGTGCTGGGCAAGTGTGACGGGGCGGAGCAGAATGAGACGGGGCGAAGCGAGGCGAGACAGGGGGGGGGGCAAGCAGAGCGTGGCGAGCAGAGCGGGGTGGGGCGGGGCGCGGAGAGAAGGGTTGAGCCAAGGCGCAGGGCGGAGGAGCGGGTCAGGGCAGAGCGGAGCGGGGCGTGGGGTGGCGGGGCAGGACAGAGTGGGGCGGGGATGGGGACGGGGCGGAGCGGGGTGCTTGGAGGGGGACAGTGGAGTGGGACCGCGAGAGGGGCGCGGCGGGGCTGAGAGGTGTGGGTCGTGGTGAGGCGGGGCTGGGTGAAACGGGGAGATCGAGGCGGGGCGGGGCAGAGCGGGAAAGGCGGGGCGGGGAGGTGCGGGGCAGGCTGGGGAAGGCAGGGCGGGTGGGGCGGGTGGGGCGGGGAAGGCGGGGCGTGGCGGGCGAGGCAGGCGGGGCGTGGCGTGGCGCGCGGAGTGTAGCGGGCGGGGCGGGGCACGGCTCGGTTGAAGGGTCAAGCCGGAGACGCGGGGTAGAAGAGGTCGGGGCAGAAGGGGGCGAGGCGGGACAGAATGGTGCGGAATGCTGGCGGGGACAGGGGTCCTGAGAGGACTGGGACGGGACGGGACGGGGCGGGGCGGGGTGGAGTAGGGCGGGGTGGAGCAGCGGGCGGGGTCGAACAAGGTAGGTCGGGCAGGGTGTGGTGGGGCGGGGTGGGGTGGGGCGCGGGGGGTTTGGACCGGGTGGAGGTGGGCGGAGCGGGTGGGGCAGAGAGGGGCGGGGCAGAGCGAGGCGGGGCGAGGCAGAGCAGAGCAGGGCGTGGCGGGGAGGGGCAGAGCGGGGCGGGGCGGGGCGGGGCGGGGCGGGGCGGGGCGGGGCGGGGCGGGGCGGGACGGGACGGGGCGGGGCGGAGCGGGGTGGAGCGGGGTGGAGCGAGACGAGGGGTAGCGGAGCGAGGCGGGTCAAGGCGGGACGTGGCGGGACCGGGCGGGGCCGGGCGGGGCCGGGCGGGGCCGGGCGGGGCCGGGCGGGGCCGGGCGGGGTAGGGTGGGGCTGGGCGGGGCGGGGCGGGGCGGATCGGCGCCAGCGTCGCGTCGGTCGTGGGCGTCGAGACAGGGCCGGCGGTGCGCCGCGGCGGTGGCGTCTCGCGTAAATGCAAATGGGCCGCTCGCTGTCCTTGGCGCCCGCGAGCGCAACTCTCCCATCTGCGTCTCGGGCAGTTGGGCGCCGCGCCTCCGCGACGCCTCATTCGCCTACTGATGGGAAATTTTAGGAAAACATCGATTCTTCGCCAAAAGGTTTTCAATGTCGATGAAAACATCGACAAAAATTCGATGTTTAAAATATCGATGTTTAAATTACAATGAAACATTGAGAAGTAAAACGTCTTGGTTCTAATACGATACATAACACGTCAATGTTATTTTAATGTATATGCTGTCTTAAATTTCACTGACATATTAATTTTCTAATCAATGTTCTATGTAGTCAAGGTCTAAATTGCAGTTTAACTATGTTACCACGTACAAAATAGTAAAAAGAGGTAACAACATTGGTGAAAGGTTGCGAATGACAAATGATTTCGTGCCGCTTGGAGATTGACAACAGTGACGGTTGTCAATAGCTGTTGAATACGAGCAATCTACAAATAAAACAGATACTGGAAATTTTATTTATATCGCGAGAATTTTTCTTTTGAAAACATCGATGGTTCTGGGCAAATATATTAATCCTAAGAAAACATCGAATGCAAAATATTTATGTTTGCTTTGATAATTTTGATGTTTCTGCTAGAAAATATTGATGTTTTAAAAACATCAATATTTTGTACCATCAGTACATCCGCCTTCGTCCAGCGGGTAGTGATGCGACATCGATGTCGATATTTTCAAAACATCGATGTTTTGAGGACAATGTATTATTAACATCGATGTTTTGATTTAAAGCATCGAAATTTTAAAAATTGCTGTTTTGTTCCCAAAGGCGCATTCCTACCTGCGGCCCATCGCAAAGTGGTGTCTTTAAACGGGCAGAGATTCTTGCCAGTTACTGGGCGACGGAGTCATAAATGATGTAAAAACACTCGCCAGTTAACACTTGCGAGACTCTCGTCCGATAACCGACAAGACCACTACCCGTGCAGAGGCACATTAAGGATGCGACATTGAAGTCGATGTTTTTAAATCATTTATGTTCTTAGATAAGCCGACTTGGATGGCCGAGGTGGCTAAGAGCGAGTACCGACTCAGCGCTTCGGTCCGAAGGGTCGCGGGTTCGAGTTCCGCCTTGAGCATGGCTGTTTGTCCCTTGACTTTGTATGTGTTGTCGCGAAGGGCCTCGCGTTCTGCTGACCCCAGATCAGAGGAGCCCGCAAGTGTTTGTCTAGTGTATTGTCGTCCCTTCAGGATGTAAAGGGCAACCGGCTGTCGGCTGGATAAATGCCCAAGGAAAAAAAGACGTTCTTAGATAAACATCAAGTATTTAACATCGATTTATTGAAGACATTTTTTATCGTCGAAGTTCTTTGTGGGATTTCGATATACATATCTTACTTACGAATGCGAAATCGACGAGTTCTTAAAAAAAAATTCAGATTCCAAAAGCAAAGATTTGATGATAAAATGTTACATCCATTGGTCACTGAAGGAATCCTTTATTGCTGGAAATAAGAGTAGTAATTTATTTTCAATATTTTTAAAACATTTTCTTAATAACTATGACACATAAAATTACTGTATAAGTTATATCAAATAATGCAAGTACATTAAATCTTTTGTACGTAATTAAACCTAAAATTATGTCGCAATGAGTGTTTCTTGCTATTGTGTTTATAAATTTTATTAAAAATGTAAACAAACATTTTCATCCCTTGGTTTACAATCTCTTAATGCCTAAAATAAATATATTCGGCAAAGCGTTTATGAGGAAGAGAATAACATTTGCTGTTTTTATCTGAAAATGTACTACGTAACATCATCAAAGAGAGTTTTATGGGTTCGCTCTACTCTTGTTCTTACACTCAGGAAGAATACATGCCTCAAGGAAGGTACACAATCTACCTTATACAACGAAAGTAGTGACGCAAATGTGGAGACAAAACACTGCGAATGACGTCAAAAGCACGACAACACTTCGCTATCTGGTAAGATGTCTGTCAAAAAGCAGACCCGGAATTTTTAGTCTCTACCAAAATGTTATAGACGTTCGTGTCAACAAACACAGTCGGCTGGGGCCTCTACGGAAGGCTTCCACTGGTTTATCGGAACCAGGCTATTCCCCTCGATAGGCGGCGCGGAAGAAATTTCGGACTTTTCGAAAATAGGTTGCTTGTGAGACCCTCGCCAATCTGCCTCGCGGAACTCCATGCCATCGCGCTATCATCTGGCAGCAGCGAGGCGTTAGAGATTGGCTGTTTCCGTATCCAAACCTACACAACATTCTTCGGAACACAGCGTGAAAGTGAATGGGTCTTTAAAATTGTTTCTCTAAGTATGACAAGAACGATATATGAATATAAAAATAATATATGAAGATATACAAATATATGAATGCCTATTTTACGGGGCGAGACTCAGGCCATGAGGCCTGCTCTTCCGCCTGACCACACAAATTTCGTTACGCTCCTTTCACCTACTAGGGGAGAATAAAGGTATTACTTGGGCGAAGGAACAGGAAATTTGAATTCATCTCAGAGGCTTCATTTAGGTTTTGGGATCTTTTACATGCAGTACATCTACAACATGGGACAGCCGGCTTTACTTGTCCTCCGAAGAAAGGCGTACGAAAGAATTTTTCGCCCTTCAAGATCCTCGGCTTCGATCGGGTTTGTTTTTTGACGTAAAATAAATAAATAAATAAATAAAACCCGCGAACTTGGGTATAACAGCCCGTTACGCTAACCGTTACAACACTGCCGCCGCCCGTGTATATGAATATAACAAGAAATATTTATGAATAATTCTAGATACAATGAAATATAACGATTTGTTTTGTGCATTCTTGAATCCAATTAACGTTTTAATATAACTTCTTTATCGTTAGGTGGAAGTTGGGCTCTCTGCGAATGAGTTACCTAATTTAAAACAATCAATTAAATCACAAAACACCTTACATTGAGATAATCCAAACTACTCAAATCGTTGTGGAGAACTGGATGCTTAGCATGATTTTTGCTACTGCTTAACTCCCAGAAAGTGCAGTTTCTGCAACCAAAGGTCAACGACTTTCTCGCGTCAGCAGTTACACTTCATTTGTCGCGGACGCTACTACTCGATCCGTCATTACAAAATGTTACGTAAGCTGAACGATCTAATCACTAATCGTAACTGAAACTAACATTTCTACGATATTAACATGTGTGCATGTAAATGGAAAAATGATTTTTTTGATTGAATTGATTGAATTTTTGATTGAATAATGATTGAATTGCATTTATAGTACCTATATTAATTATGGTGTCCTCGTTGGCAATGACTGATGTCATTCACGAGTTACCTACAATAAGCAGACTCCTTTCAAACACTTAATTTTTACTTTCTTGCACTGAACTTAAGTGGTGTAGAGAATGTTTTGTAATGATGCAGCGAAAAACAGTGAATTTTCGGAAGAACAAATCCTATTGCAGATCACTGATGGCGAAAACGTGGATAATTCTCGTTCATATATACGGCGAATTACTTTCCATAACACATTGTGTAGTCAGAATTCAAGTTTTGGGGTTCCTTGATACCGAAATATAGGTTTAAAATTAACCGCCCGTCCGTCCGCCCGTCCGTTTGGCCGTCCGTCCGTCCGTCCGTCCGCCCGTCCGCCCCTCCGCCCGTCCGTCCGTCCGTCCGTCCGTCCGTTCGTCCGTCCGTCCGTCCGTCCGTCCGTCCGTCCGTCCGTCCGTCCGTCCGCCCGTCCGTCCGCCCGTCCGTCCGCCCGTCCGTCCGCCCGTCCGTCCGTTCCACCGTCCGTGCGCCCGTCCGTCCGAGTTCCACCGTCCGTCCGAAAGTCCGTCCGACCGTCCGTCCGAAAGTCCGTCCGACCGTCCGTCCGACCGTCCGTCCGTCCGTCCGTCCGTCCGACCGTCCGAGAACAACTCTGGCCGCTAAATCGCAACCAGGATTTACACCAATATTGGAATTCCGTGATCGATCTGCTTAATGTCTCGACCCTTGAATTTGAAACGGATATTTTAATTTTTGGAGGACCTTTACATGAAGTCTGAAGGGCATTTTTAAATTTTAATAAAAATGGCTCCAAATCTCTTCTTTAATTTTTTTTCAGGAAAAACTTATAAAAATGGTAGTCTTTAAATGTGAAATTAAATAATGAAAATGAAATCATATGGAAATGGATGTGTGTCATGTACTAAATGTACACAAGAACGCACTTACACGTAATATTTTATTAATGAAAATAACACATTGACTCATAATACTCATCAAACAAAAAATAATAATAGACACTTTCGTATACTTCCTACGAACCTGCATTAATTATTGGTACTTATTATCGCTGCTAAACAAGCTAATATAACTTCCTCCCTTCTTAATATTTGTTCCATAAATACTTTAAAACATTCGCTACACCACCGGGACTAATGACCGTAGGAGTTTACTTGCCCGGAAACATTAATAAATCTATAAAAATGTTTTGTTTGATATTTCTTGAAGTGCTCCAGATAAGTTTAATTATAGAAAATGTTGAGAAAAGGATTCTGCTCCCGAGTGCCATTAGCAACTCATTTTCTCCTCTGGTAAATTTAAAATTACAAGAGAAGGATTAGATGATAATGTCTACAATGCTCGTAAACTCCTTTTGTAGCTCGTATGGTCTTGGAGATTAACTCCTACCTTGGGGCGTGGATTTGCTTCGCCACCTACACCATCCAGGATTAAATACCTCCCACCATTCATCACTGCCCATTAGCGGTCACACCTCTAATGTAATTTATTTACTGAGTAATTAATCTGCCAGGCCCTATTGTGAAAGCCATTAATCCTTTTCTCTGGCGGGATAAACCTAAATCAACGGATGTACAATTAATTTGACAAGGACAATTCACCCTAATGCAAGGTAAATAGCACGACATATTAAAGGAGAGAGACATGAGTGCTATCAGAAAAAAGTAAGAACTCGATAGCCTTATTTAAAGGGAAAAATTTCTAAGCAAGCTATTTCACGACTATTTTATGAACGATGAATTACGTTTTAAAATAATTACTAAATTGTGCTCTTCCCAGATGTGTTGCGGTTAATACAGTAAAACGTTCATAAACTGTGGTGACACAACAGCACATCCTCTCTGGTATTATTTGGATATGTTACGTAATATTACATTATTGCAGTATCTGTCCTACTAACTCTTCAGCCATTAATTTATTTATTTATTTATTTAGTCAAAAACAGTCAAAAACTGTATGTGACGTATGGGGGAGAAAATCATCTGCGCACGCTTTCTTGAGTTTCAGAATCCCTTCCCAACAAATTAACTATTAATAGTTGAAAGATTAACAATAATAATAATAATAATAATAATAATAATAATAACAACAACAACAAATTTAAAAAAGTGAGAGATTAACATTCCAAAAACTAGATATTTTCGTTGCCAAATTACAGAAAACTTATTTTTAACGGTAAAGAAACGAACAGACTTGATTTTTCTGTATTGTTAACAAAATAGAAACTCACCCTAAGCTCTATACTACTACCACTACAAGCAAAGGAAAGTTCGACAAAAGGTGCGCATAGTGAAGCTACATTTACGTCCAGAAGCAAATGAAGGGGCCATCTCAGCATTTGCTCAATGGATCAGGGAAACTGGACAAAAACCTGATCGAGATGGGGGAAAACCTGATCACAAGGAAACGTCCAAATCAATGCAATCGAAGCGCCTGTGGGATCAATCCAATTATTACGGCAGCCAGAAACAGCAGCCATTTCTTACTTCTGCAAAACCTACGTTGAAGTCATAACTGTAACAATATTTGCAGCCTCTTGTACAGACAAGCAAGAATAATTTAATATAAGCTTGTTGCGATTACATGGAAGTGAATCTCCCACTTTTGAATGATACCAAAATCAGTGATCAAACCTTTTTACAGTAAAATTGTGTAAATTAAATATCTAAAAGGGAAGGCCATCGAATATACTATATTGTCTTATGACTGCATAAAATCAGATAACAAATTTTCGTTTTTTATTAAGTATTATAACTGGAACACAATTGCATCCTTGTGCTCGAAAATGAACTATTTTGGATTAGTTTGATCGTATGAAGCGTAATGTATACTGCAACTAATTTTCTCATTCTCCCCTTCATTTCTAGTTTCACATTATTCTCTACATCGAAAATGTTCTACTGTACATAAAGGAAGAGGATAGCAGAAGAAAAATAATTATAAGAGGTCCAAGTATACAACAATAACCTCACTAAGAACACGCAAACAATTGCCTTGTTAGGAAACTTCACTCCATTCCAAAACACCGCCCGTATTTCACGAGAATTTACAGCTCAGTACATACGCACGGCCAGAGAGTACAAAATTTCGCCCGGTTTCTCGTCAGTCTCGCCATCTGCATTAATTGCGACGATTATCTTAAAGCATAAATACTCTGCCCACGGCGGCGCAGCGACGGTCTGTTTTATGAAGGGAGGCCGCCCGCGAAACGCGACCCAGATCGTATCGCAACTACAGCACAGCGCGGTTCGTACCGGCACTACTTCTCCAGTTTCCTCGTCGAGGTTTCCGCCAGGTTCATAAATTCTACTCCGTGAAAAATTCCGGGCTTTTACATGTAAAACGTTCCCGTTTGCATGACAAACAGCCCGGATTCACTCGCAAAGCGGGCGGAGAGGTATAAACAGAACACTTTCCCCTTTACATTCACCAAGAAGGTAATTTCCGGTAGAATTATAAATTACAGTTGTGAAATTGGTTTCTTTATTTGACTGTACAGCGTAATCGGGGAATTTCCTTTGCTTGTTTCTCGTTTCCTTGTTCTTCTGTTTCAATTTGGTATGCAAGTTTGTTATTTCACAGTTTCAGGTTTCTACTTTATGTTTCAATTATATCAAACCAGAATCTCATTTCAAAACAGGCAAACATGTTTTAGTTAAACATTAGCCTTATTAATTAGATCGCAACTGCTTACATTTTCTCAAGCAGTGGTTGCCAACCGACAGCCGCGGACATTATTTGCTTGCTTCCTTGATTAGTGATTCTTGGCGCGTCAACTGCTAAGGTCATTATCTGCGTGAGTGTGGTGCATGATTTTATCGCGGGAGGTGGCGGTGATCTTCTCCCACTGGATGGCGAGATTCGGCGCCGACTTGTGTCGGCTTGCGGGTATTTCCCCCCCACCAGGTATCTACCACCAGCGTGACACCGCTCCAGCCGGCACAAGCTCTAAACTCCGTGTATTTGCGTGTGAGATATGTAAGTATGGGGTGAGGGGACGATAAGGAAGAGGAAGGAAAGATCGCGCGCGGCCCGTGGCCCGTTTGGTAGGATACTGCTCCGGGCATTCGCCTGGTTATGATCGGAGAAACCACGGAAAACTTCCGATCAGAGCAGCCGGCCGTTAGAATTCTCCTCCAGACAGCGACTGAATTCGACCTAGCTGACAAGCTAGTGTCGAAAACCCCGACACTGTCGAGACTCGAACTCTAGGACCTCTCGGTCAGGGGTACTGCAGTGACATGAATTGATGCCTTGCGCCACCTTTGCCGATAGATAGACATTAGTTGCATATGAATGCTTCATTAAGTAACAGTTGGATCCGTGCGACGTTCTAACTTATTTAAATCAAGGTTTTAAAAATGAAAATACAAATACATTCGGGAATGCAGCTTTGAACGTTTCTAACAACCCATGCTAAGGAATGAAGGTACATGGAATAAAACGACAAAAAAAGGGCTAATTTTGTACATTATGCCGTAAGATACACAACACCCGAATTATTTTATACGAATTTCTCAACATGTTTGATTCCCCCCTGAGAATAATTATTAGGGCCCGGATTTTAATGACAAGTCATATTTTTTGTGAACCTGAGGGTGAATTTTAAATTAATTTATGCACGAATCCAAGTATTGTCGTTTAGAAAAACGTATTTTTATTGTGCATATAAAGTCACATTTACAAAGTTTTTTAGTAAAAGGTCATATTAGGGCCAAATTCTGCCATAAATGCATATATTTGTCATATTTTTAAGGACCGTTTTTAGTAAAAGGTCATATATTGGCCAAATTTGACGAAAATGTATACATATGTCATATTTTTAAGGACACAAAAATAAAAGGCTGGAAAATGTGTCTCGCATGACAATGTATCAGGTGATATGTCACAAATAAACCCAAAAATTATACTACAAAGGATTATTTCAAAGAGAAGGATTATTTTAAACAAGAAGCATGTAGTAGTAAAGCAAGTCGTTTGGTTTGATGGGTTTTATTGTACTGTACTTAATTTGTTTCATAGATACAAGCAATTTTTTTTAAATACTAGTTAGTTCCAAAGACTGCAAGCCGTATGTACAGTACTCTCAATCTGTTCTTGAGTGAATTTTGTTTTTGCCATACTTAAAAAATTAACAGGAATTTTAAAAAAATAAATTTGTATAACGTCATATTTTATTTTGTAAGGCCATATTTATATAGGTTTTATGTCATAATGCTTGTCTATTTCGCTGATTTTTAGGTTATTAAAATCCGGGCCCTAATAATTATCTAACAAGCACACTTACGAAACTTCGTGTCGATGAGTACATTATAAAGAAGGTAAAATGTCATAATAAAATTTTAAAAAATTATTGTAGCCTGAATAACATTTTCGTCTTTCCATTCCACTAAAATTCAGAAACTCTACTACACGAGAAAACCTGCACTATCGGCATATATTTGATTTTACATGAACCAAAAATATCCTTCCAAGGACATGGACGACGACTTAAGTACTAACTGGAAATATTCTGGTCGTTGTTATAAAAAAGTACGTATATTTTTTAAAACCTTTGTATTAGTGGATCGCGGAATTTAAAAATATAAATGTAGTGGGCCTCGAGGTCCGACTGCATTTGAAAGAGAATAAATTCAGAATTTTCAGTCTCAAATTCCATAATTTTATATTTCTATTAACAGAAGACCCCTCTTCCGTTAATAGAACGGTTTTGTGAGTGACTCTCTCAACATTATTTTTTTTCTTATTTTGTTAGATGAAACAACACACGGTGTCTTATTCTATGCATATATCAATTTTACCAAGATAATTGACACTTCTCATGATTTTTTTCCAACGCCGATGAATACCAAATTGATCAATTACTGGATTTAAGGATAATAATACAGGTGAATACTAATCTACTAACGACATTTCAGGTAAGGCCGTTTGTTTGCACTACTGATTCCCAAAACAATATCAACAAAAAAAAACGTAAAAAGTTTGATTACAAATGTTGCACAATTGTTTAATTACAAATCTGTAAAAGACACGAGGCAAATTGTTCGGGTAAAACGCACGCGTTGACACGTGCAACCGCGAAGAGTCCTTGTGGTCACTTGGTTGCATCAGCAGCAGCAGCAGCAGCCGGACGGCGATCCAAGGTTCCCCATTAACACTGGCGCACGGCTCACTACTCACTCAACAGCTGAGCGCTCATCGCAAGATATACTGCGGTTCCATGTGCAAGTTATATGACTAGAGACCGGAAAAATATGTAGTATGAAACGTGAAAATATGCACATAAATATTTAACGAAAACTGTAAGAATATGTAATAAATATGGAAAATCGGATATAATTTGTAATATTAAAATACAATAATTATAAAACGAACTTTTACATAATACGAAATTACATCTATAAAAAAATTCGTAAAAAAATTCAAAATAAAACAAACGTTTGAAAAATGATTTGAAGGGCACAAATTTATGCACATTTTGCTTCATACAACAGATTTCGATCATGATGGTGTTTTTTCCATTCAAAAATAAAATATCAACCACATAAAAATATCTATCATGAAACAACGATGTTAACAAATACAGTCGACTCCAGTTGTAGTGAACTCTGATATAGTGAACCCCCGGTTATGGTGAACTTGAGTCACTGGTCCCGTTTCACTTATATTACAAATAGGCATAAGAAAATTTCGGACACATTACCAGCTCAGGTGGCTCACGGCATCGACAGACTTCACTGGAGTGCCTCTGACCGGAAGTTCAGAGCGTTTGAGTCCGGATAGTTACACTATTTTCGATACTAGCTTGTCAGTTGCGTCGAAATCAGCCGCTGTCTGGAAGAGAATTCTAGCGACCGGCTGCTCTGATCGGAGTTTTCTATGGTTTCTACGATCAACACCAGGCGAATGTCTGACCTGTGCCCTAACAAATAGGCCACGGTCGCGCGCGATCTTTCCTTCCTCTTCCTTGTCCTATCGTCGCTACTTGCACACACACACACACACACACACACACACACACTTGCACTAACATGCACTTCACTACCACACATGCCGGGAGACCGGTCGGAAGCTTAGTCCTTGTCCCGGCTGGGGCAGTGTCCCGTTAGTGGAGATACCTGCTGATGGAAAAACCCCGCTAGCAGACGTACATGTCAGCGCCGGATGTCCAACAAGGGAAGATCACAGCCGCCTTCTGCGATAAAAAAACATGTACTGTACTTACGGGACTAATGACCTGAGCAGTTGTCGCGTCGTTGGTTAAGAATCAATGGGACATATATTCTTTCACCGGCTAGAACGGTTCAATGACATCGCAGCCACTGTAGCGACTCTGTCAGGGCGTTCTTAGAGTTCTAAAGCCGACAATGATGGATTTTCGACACTAGATATATAGCAAGGTCTATATCAACCGTTTTCTGGAGGAGAATTCTGGTGAGCGGCTGCCCTGATCAGTAGTTTGCCGTTTCTCTGATCAAAGCAGGCGAATGCTGGAACAGTACTTTAAAAACGGGTCACGAATAGCGTGTGATCTTCCCTTCCACAGTCTATTCCTATCCTCTCCCCATACGTATTTCAAAACTACAGTGTCGAGTTTTTGCAACATTACTTATCTTTCTCTACAGTACGTATTTGAGATGGTAAAAAGTCAGAATTGAATGTCACGGCAATTCGTCAAATCTCTTTATAAATCAATTCAAACACTTCTACTAATTACAGAAAGGCTTATTTGCTTTTTGAAGATGCCTCTCTTCCAAGGTGACTCATTTTCAGCTGAAGCTCGCATAGAAAGTCAACAGAAAATAAACTTTGCGTAATTTCGAAACTGCGAACGAGAAGGGAAAATCAATTAACTCTTTCAACCACTTTATTTATTAATGCACTGTTCATTATACCAATGAAGGATAGTTATTTATACTTCGACCTTGAATGATGTAATGCTTTCTTATATTTCTAACAGGGTTTGTGTTCATAATTACGTATGCCAACAGCTCCTTTGAATACACTTACTGTAATGATTTACCGAGACTAAAGAAACATTCAGGATTCAGTAACGCTTGCAGTTAACGACATGGACCCTTGACATGGCAAACAATTAATTGTCATTGACATGTCTTTCATCACACGAGAACAAAGAGGGTTTCCCGTTATCTTAACTACTGCGCCAAACATTTCCTTTTAAGAGTACCCGACGTCATTAGCGTAACTTAGCAAAGTGGGCAGTTGTCATCGTATTCGAGCTTCATCAAATTTTCACAACCATATGAGTAAAATGTATATAATTACAAAATGTTAAACGCATTTTAAAACTTTTGTATCCCATCAATTACCAATTACAAGTATAAATGAGTGAAAAAAAGAATTGGGCTATAATAAATAATTCTTAAGGGTTCCCCTTTCTATTCAGTGAAGGGGTTAAGGGGGTACGTGTGATTAGCACGAAGACATTCTAATACCGTATTCTGGTTTTCCGAACCTGAGATGTGAGTTTTCTCATCGTCACACGGCAATATATACCAGGACATTGCAAGGAAAACGCACACTATAATTTTGCCCGACCAGGAATCGAACCCAAGGTCGCGTCATGAAAAGTGAGCACGCTGGCCAATGAACTAAACCGCGAGGGCCAGTAATGACAATAATAATAATAATAATAATAATAATAATAATAATAATAATAATAATAATAATAATAATAATATCACTAAGGAAGGAGGTTAAGGTCTCAGATGAATTGAAGCCTCCTGGGACGATGCAATAGTCGGGATGGAAAAGTATGCAGTCAGTCATAAGATGACCCAATAATGAGGTGAGTCACTAAATCTGACCAAAGAAAACAGAGGCATTGGTGTATGGTAAACAGAGGCATTGTAAGTGCAGCAAGAAGCATTGTGAAGAAAACTATGACGCAAGACACGCAGAATAACACAAACATTGAACTTCTTATTCTACTTATCATGAAATATAAGACACAAAAATTGTTTAAGAAATTGTGGACAGATAGACCACATCACGGACAATATCTAAAAAAACAACAGACAAGGTGCATATCAATAAAGATACATCATATATGTGACTTAAAAGGGGAAGAATGAAGCGAGAATCGGAAGCACGTGTGATTAGCTACCCAAGATCAGGCGTTGAAGACAAAACGTTATGATGAAGCGGTTCTCCAAATTACCCAAGATGATAAATGACGAATTTGCCAGGAACAAGTAGAAACCGTCTCAGCTTGTCAAATTCTAGAAAAGATCGAATACTTGAAAAGACACTATAGGGTGTATAGTTACCTCCACTGGTCCTCGAAATTTCAAACACAAGCTCAAGTAGTAGGAACACTTGCGAAACCGGTGACGTCTATTACACTGTGTTCAATACTGCACGATCAACAAATTCAAAATGCGTACGATAGCGGCAAAACAACCAGATATTGTTATCCGGGATTTAGAGAAAAAGCCGTGTCTTCTTGAAGATGCGGCTGTGACTTGCGATCAAAATGTAACCAAAGAGGCAGACGACTTTTATGCAAGAATTTGAAAATTGAGATCAGCCGAATATGGGGCGTAAAAGCACGGTCCCGATAGTTGTCGGAGCTCTGGAATTTGTTCCGCAAAATTTGTGTAAGAACATGGCTGAATTCCCAGGTCATTCAAAAGAACTGGGAAGTCCAAGATATTGTTTAATTGGAAACAGCCTATATTTTGCACACAGTATTGAAGAGGCAACAACAGTCCCTAGATCTGCTCCATGGGAAGCTGGTTGCTACCTGGGGTAGATTTTATATTCAACCGACTCATAACATCTTTACTAGTGAATTAGAGGAATAATAATAAAACGCTATTCGAACTTTGAAACAAATTTTTCACTTCGTATTTTATAGATTGAGTGAATTTTTTTAACAGCTTTATTTTCTCTCTGTTCATTCCACTGATTTTACAGACATTTGTATGACTTATTTCTATAATTGGGTTAGAACATAGGCAGGCGGGGAGTTCATTTGATCGAAGCTCCTTCTTACTTTTAATTTAGTGTTCTGTTTTTTAAATATTTATTTTGAAATTGTGACATATTGTTTAATTTTATGTTTATATGTTTAATCATTCTTTATATTCAATTTGCATTCTATTCAAGGGTTTATGGTGGGCGTAATTTATCCTTGCGGTAATAATTGTTCTTGAAATAATTTTTAATGTCTTCTGCTGACCGTTCTAGATTCAAGTTTTTAACACATTCCGGTTTTGGTAGTTCCTCAAAACATTTTACTGACAGTCTCCTAATGTAAGTATTTAAGTTTTCTATTTTCAATGCGTTTCTAATTTGCCTATTTGACACAAACCATGGCGTCTTAAAAATTTAATTTGAACTACTTGGATTTTCTCTAAGTTACTTTTTGCGGCTTCACCCCAGGCAGGGCAAGCTTAAGTAAGAGATGGTTCAACTATTGATTTGAATAAAGTTATTCCACATTCTATGCTTAGTCTAGAGAGGCTATTTATGAGTGGATATAGTTTTGCTATTTTCAAGCATATTTTATTGGTATTTTTAAAATATATGTCCACGTTAGTTTTGATCTAAAGTACTCCGAAATATCTCACTGGTTGATCTTTTTTAATCCATTTTGAATTTGCATTTTGAATTATTAGCGGGTTGGGCATTTTAGGTCTTCGTTGTGAAAATATCTTGGGTTGTGATTTAGTGGGATTTATTTTTATTTCCCATTTTGGGCACCAATTTATAAATGAATCTAATGATTTTGGTAGAATTTCTCTATCTTGATCCACATCTTTGATGTGAACAGCACTGTTCATCAGCGAAACATATTATTTCTGTTCTTTCCATCTCAGGGTAGTCCGCAAGGTAAATGTGAAAGATGTTTGGTGAGAGCGGTGACCCTTGCGGTACTCCTGCTTGCGTATTTTTTTGATCTAATGAGGTATTATTCACTTTCGCTTCAAAGGAACGATTTTTTTAAGAATCATTTAATTATTTCATATAGAAAATGGGGTATTCCAAAATTTATTATATTATATAGTAGCCTTGCATGCCAAATTTTATCAAAGGCCTTTTCTACATCAAGAAAATAGCTAACGTGTGTTTATGCTCGTGAAATGATTTTGCTATATTTTCAGTTAGTCTTATAAGGTGCTGAGTGGTAGAGTAATGTTCGCGAAATCCTTATTGTTCTTTAGAAATTAGTCGACTCCGGTTATAGTGAACTTAAGTCACTGATTTAATCTGAACCTCGGCTATAGTGAACGTAGGAAGTAAGTCCTGGAAATTAAATGGACCTCGTATGTTATTACACGATTGAAAAGGCTTCGGGAGTGTGGTATGGTGATCCAACAGGCATTGAAAGATGCCAGATTGCATTACGATACTTTGAGACAGAGGAAAATACAGAAACAAATATAGAGAGAGCACGAACTCTGAAGAAGAATCTAATAAAAAATTTACAAAGCAAACAATTGAAAATAATTTTTTTACGTAAAAATAAATATATAGAAATGTTCAGTTCATGCTGTTAATGAATTTTGCTGTATATTAATAAAATCAATTACTATGGAGAAATTTAATTTAATTTGATCGGATGTAGTGAACTTCTGATATAGTGAACCAAACATGTTAGTCCCCAGAAGTTTACTATAACCGTAGTCAACTGTATATTGTTTTCTTTTAGGAAAATATTCAACATTCTATGAATTCATTTTTCAAACATCATCATCATCATCATCATCATGGGTTTAGCCTATTGGCCCGTTCAGTCTTCAAGAGTATTCTTCCATCATCTTATTGGTCTGCCCCTACTCCTCCTCCCGTACGAGTTGTAGTTGTGGAGAATTTTTGGCATTCGAGCTTCCGGCATTCTCATTAAATGCTCATGCCAATTCTTTCTCAGTATATCTATTGTTTCAGTTAGGTTGAAGATCTTTAATTCGTCTCTGATGTCCGAGTTCCTTTTACGGTACAGTATTGAATAGCTCGGTAAGGTCTAAGAAATCTCATTTCTGCGGCTTCTATTTTTATCTTATCTGTTCGATTTAGGGACCAATTTTTCACATCCATAGGTTATCATTGGAACTGTCATTGTTTTATAAAATTTCAGTTGAGTGTCTGTACGTGCTTTCTATCTGAGGGTCTTTCGTATGGTTCCGCACATTTTCTGAAATTTCTGAATTTTTATATTGATAATTTTTTGGACCGTATGAAAAATGTCAACTGTGATAGTTGAAGTTATTTACTTGTCCAACACTGTTACCATTAATCAGTATTTTACACCTTAAATGATTTTTACCCTGGCTTTCGTCTTCAAACACTTTTCCTATATTAAGTTGTACACTTATTGGTCTGTAATTTGAGGGCAGATGAGTGAATTTGTGTCTTGTCATCTCCAAAATATTGCCTCCCAGTTACACCCTTGCCCGACGTGCCAAGCAAGGGCCGCGAGTACTCTTCCAGAAAGGTCAAGGGAAGGTGGCGCCCGCCTCGCGTAGCTTCGTGTTTGTTCTTGGAGGATCCCCCTGGCCACTGCACGTGCCCTCAAATTCTGCTCTTCCTCGCTTCGATGCGGGGTCATCGGCCTTTTACAGCGCCGCAGAAATCAGCCCGCAAGCGAGAGAAGGCTGAAAAACTTCGCTTGAGTAGTTAGGAAAACAGACGGAGGCGGAGAAGTCAAAACAGAGAGGAGAACTACATCCGCCGGTTTGCGGTCTTAGAACGAGCTCGAAAAGTAATTAGGAAGGAAGAAATGAGGAAGAGATGAGCCTTGGGGAGGGAAAGCGAACTCGTTGAGGCGTAATGAGGAAAATCGGAATAATTAGAATTTAATACGAAGGAGGAGAGAAATTGCCTCGACTGCAAAGTCTCAGTTCTGAAGTACTTTTGAAACTGTTCAATCCTTTTAAAGAGCTTTTAATGATCCACTTTTAGACATCCCTTTCCTATTTTTTTTTGCATTTATGGATGAGGTCTACGGAAATAAAAGTAAGACAATACGTATACATGTTATTCTATTACGTATTAAGCCAACAATGCAAATGAGTGTGAATTGAACTTTGTAAAACCTGAAATATTTATAACATTTATAATAAATAAAAATAATAGTAATAATAAAACATGTTTTTGCAAGATATCCCAATATCGGCTACTAAATTTTCAATATATTACACGATATCCTCGAAAGTTTATCGTTCATTACTCAATAAAGTAAATTATTACTAGCAAACGAATGTCGTTCACATATCACTTGTTGCTGCCATTCTTCTGAAATTGATAAATTATATATTAAATATTTGCTTATTGTTTAATTGCGACTTATCATTGAATTCTCACGCGGACCATGAAGTATTAAATTTAGGCAGTGTGTTTGTTGGCATGTCTCTCACTCTGTATTTGTAATACTATTCAGCTAGTATAATATTTAAAATCAGTATTATTCGTAATATTAACTTACAACCTAGGAATAATAAGTAGAAATAATTAGATAAATATTATGTTAATTTTATTATTTGTAAAAATGTTAGGTGTTCGTTTTCTTCTGGAGACTCCATCACTGGATCATACATGACAGAATAACTCAGTTGATCAGAACGACACTTGACAGAATAACTCAGTTGATCAGAATGACACTTGACAGAATAACTCAGTTGATCAGAATGACACTTGACAGAATAACTCAGTTGATCAGAATGACACTTGACAGAATAACTCAGTTGATCAGAATGACACTTGACAGAATAACTCAGTTGATCAGAACGACACTTGACAGAATAACTCAGTTGATCAGAATGACACTTGACAGAATAACTCAGTTAACTCAGATGATCAGAATAAGTTCTTCAGTCTCTTCGTGGACCACCTCCTCAGAATTCTTACCCGTTAGTTCAAGCATCCCGTCCCATGTGCAGTCCAGACTGCCAGGGGTCTGCTCTCATTCAACAGTTGGAGTACTTAAGCCCGTGTTATTGCCCGCACCCCAGGAGAGCGATCGCGAGCGCCGTTTGGCGGGAGGGAGATTGCCCTCTTCCGCAAACAGTTTACTCCCAGGGCGCCGCCAGCAGCTTGTAGCTGGTACGCACCGGGCGGCAAGTACCATTGTATTTGGCGATGACCCAATCGTCCACAGTGGGTTACTCTTTAGCACTAGTACCATATTGGCCTACCGTACTTGAAAAGGGGATGAGATTTTATTTTGTGTACGACAGTAATATTCAAATTCTACTCGCACGTTTCTAGTCAGTTTGAGGTTATTTTACAAGTAAATGGACATATGACATAGGGCGGACTGCTGTATCTCCCTTCCAAAGGTAGGGTTGATTTAAGGTACCCGCTCTGGTACTTCGATAATGATGATGACTGACGTAAATAATGATGATGATTGAAAAAGGAGCGATAGGAGTGACCTTTTAAACCAACCGACGGCTACGTCGAGCTATTAAAAGTGGAACTTTTTTCGGGATGCATATATTCCGTTCTAGAGAATGATTCAAGAGAACGCAAGTGAAAACTGGTTTTCATTTATTGAAACAATTGAATATTGAAAGTTCTCCTCGTTCACAGGAGTTTCCATTTGAAGTTCACACATCATTCTAAATGTGACCAGTAAATTTTAGAGTGTAAATCGTACTAATATAGAAAGTTGAGGACGAATGAGAAACCTTAAACGGTATGATAATTACCTTCAGGAACAATAATTCTCCTGTGGACCATATCCTAGACAAAATGGTTTCGAATAGATGCAAATTAGTGTCGTGATTAAAAATGCAGAAAGGATACCATTTCATTTTTTGAATGAACATGTTAGCCTTTGTAATCTCCATACCTAAGAAATTTGTGTGTCAATAACGGACTGTATCCGGGGACCCACTGGCAAAGATTCGTTTTTGTTAATTGAACGGAGCAGAAAGCAATGGAGTCAGGGATCATAGAAGGTCTGGTGAGATCTACAGTGTCCTTAACGAAATGCAATGTTGAGGTGGCGGTGTTCGCAAATAATGTGAATACAGTAAAACTTGTTCAATGCGGAATCTCAAGGCAGCAGTATTTTCTTTAAATATATTTATTTCGAGTCGCATCAACGATAAAGTTATTAGCGACTTCAATAGGTTACAAAAAGTGAAGCAATAACAAAAAGTTATACAATTATGCTTTTAATGTCAATTATTTACATTTCAGAACTTATATTTCAAATAACATTAATCATTTTACAAAATCTAATTAGTAGCTCCTGCACCAGTACTTTTATTGCACAAGATTCTTCATTATACAATGTAATACTGTAGAACCTACGTTTCCCAGGTCCGCAGTTAATGTCCACACTGAGCGGATTATACTCGTTCAACAATGAGAAAGTTTTACTCTGCTGTCTTCAGTGGTATTTGTGACGATAGAGTGGTAATGACCTAATTATTTTGTCCGTATCGTTGTTGTTATTGTTGCTGTTGAAGGCGGTAACATAGGTAGTTAAGTAGTTCTGCTCCAGGTAGTGATGTGATCATGGAAATATTTGTATAGCGCAAATACGTAATTTTATCGTGTACACACGGTGGCAGAGGAGGAGGAGGCGGTGGAGGCGGCGGTGGTGGAAGCGGCGGTGGTGGAGGCGGTGGTGGCAGAGGCGGAGGCGGAGGCGGGGCCGGTGGCGGGGGCGATGGCGGTAGCGGGGACGGGGGCGGCGGCGCGCGCGGCGGCGGCGGCGGCGGCGGTGGCGGTGGCGAGGGCGAAGGGTGGCGGGGGCGGGGGGTGGGCGAGGGCGGTGGCGATGGCGTGGCGATGGCGGTGGCGGTGGCGGTGGCGGTGGCGGCGGCGGCGGGGGGGCGGCGGCGGCAGTGGTGGCGGTGGCGGCGCAGTGGTGTGGCGGGGCGGGGGCGGGGGCGGGGGCGGGGGCGATGGCGGTGGCGGTGGCGGCGGCGGCGGGGGGGCGGCGGCAGTGGTGGCGGTGGCGGTGGCGGTGGTGCGGCGTGGCAGGGGGAGGCGGGGGCGGGGGCGGGAGGCGGGGCCGGTGGCGGTGGCGGTGGCGGTGGCGGTGGCGGTGGCGTGTGGCGGTGGCGTGGCGGCGGCGGTGGCGGTGGCGGTGGCGGTGGCGGTGGCGGTGGCGGTGGCGGTGGCGGTTGCAGTGGCGGTGGCGGTGGCGGTGGCGGTGGCGGTGGCGGTGGCGGTGGCGCTGGCGGTGGCGGCGGCACCGACAACGGTCGGAGGTGTTGGCGGAAGCGCGGCCACGGCCATCGACCCTCGCCTCGGGGTCAGGGCTTCGACGCCGGCCGAGGCGGGGCAGCGGGACGCATGTACCGCTTTCCGCCGCGAAGCGCTGCGCCGCCATTGTCAGCTTCCCGCGAGTGAGGATGCTACATTCATGCCGAAGTTCTCAAAACATCCACGTTTCTATAAAAATAAGGATGTTTTAATCATCGATGAATTGAAGTCGATGTTTTGTTCTCGATGTTTTTATAAAAAATATCGAGGTTTAAAAATCGATGTATTGCATCCAATGTTTTTGAACATCGAAGTTTTGTATTCGATACTTTAAATATCGATGTATTGAAGCCAATTCTTCTTGAACATCGATGTTTTGTGCTCTATGTTTCTAATATCGATGTATTGAAGTCGTCGTTTTTTGTCCATCCATATTTTTTGCCGGACCTTTTTACATTACCGTTGTTGATTGCAAATGAAAAATTCCCATAATCACACTTTTTAAAAAGTTAAAATATGAAATAATAACCGCTGGTACCACATGGAGGTTTTAATTTGGAACATCGATGTTTTGTTGTGGATGTCGCATTAATACTCGGGAGAACAGAAGGGGCATCCACAAAACACTCGCCCCACTAGAAATCCAAGAGTATTTCAACCCGCGAAAGTATTTGCCCAGGCTAATTTGAATGTGAGAGTGGTTAACGATGATGGTTAGACATTTCAGCGGCCTCGACGCATAAAAAAGTTATATCATTAAAGAGTTTTTAAAATACCAGAGGTTTGAAGAAAATCGTAAAAATACCTTCCAAAACGAGTATGTCCGTCAAAATGCACGTATTATGCATTTCATTATTTTCTCTATCCTATATTCGTCACCATGGTTGTCAGCGCCTCTGACCGGGAGGTCCTAGGTTCGAGTCCTGACGGCGGCAGGATTTTCGACACTAGCTTTTCAGCTAGGTCGTATGCAGTCGCCGTCTGGAGGAGAATTCTAGCGGCCGGCTGCTTTTGATTGATTGATTGATTGATTAGTGTTTCCGGGCGCGTCAACTGCCTTGGTCATTAGTCCCGTTAGTGTAGTGCATGTCTTTTCTCGGGAGATGGAAGTGATCTTCCCCCGCTGGATGGCGAGATCCGGCGCCGACCTACCGTCGGCTGGTGGGGTTTCCCCCTAACCAGGACTCTCCCTCCAGCGGGGCACTGCCCCAACCGGGGCAAGTTCTATGCCCCCGACCGATCTCCCTGCTTGTGTGGTATTGTAGTGCATGTTAGTGTAAGTGTGTGTGTGTAAGGGGAGAGGATAGGACAAGGAAGAGGAAGGATAGATCGCGCGCGGTCCGTGGCCCGTTTGTTAGGGTACTGCTCCGGCATTCGCCTGGTGTTGATCGGAGAAACCACGGAAAACTACCGATCAGAGCAGCCGGCCGCTAGAATTCTCCTCCAGAAAGCGACTAATTCGACCTAGCTGAAAAGCTAGTGTCGAAAATCCAGCCGCCGTCAGGACTCGAACCTGGGACCTCCCGGTCAGAGGCGCTGCAGTGACATCAGTTGATGCACTGAGCTACCGCTCTCGGTCGGCCGGCTGCTTTGATCGTTAGTTTTCCGTGGTTTCTACGATCAACACCAGGCGAATGCCGGAGCAGTACCCTGCCACACGGGCCACGGACCGCGCGCGATCTTTCCTTCCTCTTCCTTGTCCAGTCCTTTTCGCTTACACACCCACTTACACGCACATGCACTACACTACCACATAATCCGGGAGACCGGTCAGGAGCTTAGAGCTTGTCCCGGCTGGGGAGGTGCCCCACTGGTGGGAGAGTCCCGGTTAGGGGGAAACCCTGCTAGCCGACGTTATGTCGGCGCCCGATCTCGCCATCCAGCGGGTGAAAATCAACGCTATCTCCCGAGGTCGAAAACAACAACATGCATGACACTTACGGGAAGGATGACCTAAACTGTTGACGCGCCCGACATCACTAATCAACCAACCATGATGGTTTTCTTCTCTGCCTCATCCAAAAAGTGAAGTCGTCCATTCCTAACTCCCTATTAGAAACCATAACCAAAGTGTGGGTACGGTGCCGCCTTCTCTGTTTAAACAAGTCGATCTCAATCAAAGCATACGAGTACTGTGAAGTCAGGACAATGTTTAATATTCTACAGACGTGCAACTGATTACTTGTTTGATCATTTCACCCTGAGCGATGTTTAGCATACCTTACACAACTGACATTACATGCATCGCAATTTATTTGCATGCGCAATTTCTTGAGGCACACTTTCCGTAAGCATGTACCTAAACACCTTGACCTCAACCCGCGAGTAGTTTCCCTTCTCTGGAAGGAAGACCGTTTTAATGATGCAGCTGTTGTAGGAGGAATTCAGCCAATCTGCCCGCTTGGTAACGATATTCTTCCGTAATTCGAGGTGATAGATCATTTACTGTTCATGTCTTCTAAAAACCATTAGTATTAATATGTCACGACGGAAAGTATCATGCGACAGTACTACTATGCGAGACTTACAATATACTGTCTTTTATTGACGCGATAGTTAAAGAATATCTACGTCCTGCGCAAAGTATTTACTAAGTATTATTAACTTTCTTTAGCATTTCCCTTCAGAAAAATATTGCGAAACAAATCTTTTTCTCAGGATTTGATGACGTGATTTAGTAAGAATTAGGGAAAAGGCCCCCAACATGAAACCATTTTAACTTCAGTAAAATAACTTTCGCAAACACGGACTTAAATACATTCATATTCTCAAAAAGACACTAGAGTATGTTTAATGCTTAATTGATATACAAATCTTAATGTTATACTTATCTTGTGAGTTGTGAAATATTTTTTCTCATCGCGTTTAAACGAGACCAAGAGTGTTCAAAAGTGAGAACACACATCTCATTTGGGACTTAAATTATTATAGATGTGACTATAGTTCTAATTTTGGCTAATAACTAATAGATAGTTTGTTTCTTCCTGTTTGGCAATATTGCCTTTCAAGGATGATGACACATCGCACATTAATTTTTTTTTGTCCATTCTTGCGCTATTTGTTTTGATTGTCACTGGCTTTTTTTTTTGTGGAATAGAAGTAGTATTCAGTCCAATTGATGTGATTTTGGTACATCAAGCTAATCATTTAAAATAGTCGTCAATAGTACGTAAGCCAAGAAAGAAAGACAGAGAGAGAGGGAGGGAAAGAAAGGCAAAGAGAGAGGGAGGAAGAGAGAAAAAGACATGAGAGAGAGAGGGAGGGAGAGAGAAAGAAAGACAGAGACGGAGAGAGAAAGAAAGACAGAGGGAGAGAGGGCAGAGAAAGAAAGAAACCAAAAGAAGAACCTCGATGCTTGCCTCCAAAGCATTTTTCCGCGCCTTCATTTCCCGCCGTCGCGTCGCGAGCTCGCGAGTATCAAAGGCCGCTCCCCCTTCCCAGCCGTGAAGAAGCCCGCAGAAACCGCGAGCAAGCGATGCGAGGCGAGGCGAGGCGCGTCCTGTGTAGGCGGAGGGCGTTGGGTGTTGTTTGCTGCCGTACAAGCGCAGCCTCCTCGCATGGAGGTCGAGGGCGTGGCACGGCGGGGGGGGGGGAGAACGACGTGGCGGGTCGACCACCGGATGCGCTCAAGGCGGTGGCGGTGGCGGTGG